>BQNB010152073.1:0-15820 GCA_026074375.1 Tanacetum coccineum | reverse complement strand
CACATCTCTAGTTTGAAAACTTTATTTTATTTATTTATTAAGTTTTATTCTAATATATTAACCTAAGTGGCAAAATAAATTTAGATTTATAGATTACTAAGGGCGAACAAAAGTTTATACTTTTAATAATGAGTCTGATTTTCCAATTTATTTTTCCCCCACACTTAAGTTGAGCAATATGCGTGATTTAGAAATTAACTTAAAAGCAGGACAAGTAAAAAGCATAAATATAAGAGAAACAAAACTTCCCGGGGCTCATAAGTGTTCGGTTGAATATGGCGCGAAACGGAACGCCAAGCATGTGTATTCTACCACATGTAATATACTGATCCAAATATATCATTCCCCAAGTGATAAGCATCACCACCATCCAAGCTTCACCTGTTTATTTAATCTGCAAAATAAACAAATGATGACATCAAATAAAGTCTATTTTATAGCATCATTTATCTCATGCTATTAACCCATTTTGTATAGTTATTGCAAAGAATTGTTACTTAATCGTTTATATATGAGAATTGCAGTAATTATGGAGTACTTGGTGAATATTAGCAAAAGGCGCGCATTTTGGAGCTTAAATGAAGATATTTTGAAGATTACTATTCTGAAGACCAATACACCGTATCCATAAAGGATTATACGGCTTATCCGTGCCGACACTCACCAAAGACCACAAAGGAATAAAGCTCAATACGCCGTATCCAGAAGACTCAATACGCCGTATTCAAGATATAGTATGTGAATATTCTGGAAGATATCAGACGTGGTCCCTACTTTAAGAAATCCCTAATACGTTGTATCCAATGCCTTGGATACGCCGTATCGAACCGACTTCCAAACCCTATAAATACAAAACTCAAAAATGAGTTTTAAGGGTGCTAAATCATATTCTCGATACCTAAACTACAAAAGTCGATTTTTAGGGGAGAAAAAGAGCAGAAGAGGTCAAGCAACGTTATCAATTCCATAAGAGATATCGTGTAATTTCATATACTTTAGTAATCGTTCAGTTTTTGGCATCATTCGTTAACTTGGTTAGTTTACCTTGGCTAAATAATTGCTCTTGTATTTATTATGATGTTTGAAGGCTAATACCTCTAGGTATTAATTAGCCATTATTATGAAGATTTAAATGTTTGGTATTGTTTATCTTGATTTCTTGATTTATCGTTGTATGCTTGTATATGTTTATCAATCTATACTTGTTTACGTGCTTTCGTATGCGACCTATCATTCAACTGGATCTAGTGATATGGACCAAGTAATCTAAAGTCCAGGATAGCTCTCCATATAGTGATTTATACATCTAGAATCAAAGGATCACAAATATTGTCCTTCTATTTCTGTGTCTAGGATACGCTTCGGGCTTAACTACTTAATTGGATATTGCCAATGGTTTATTGATTGTGTTGACTAGAAGGTGAACCTAGATAATTCAACAAATAACGTTCTAATTCCATTGGATTGTTGGACAAGTGGACTACTAGTGTATAAATCGTCATTAAGCGGTAAGTGGGTAAAGTCTCTATGAGCTAGGGTTTAACAAGATCACCATTGCTTTAATCCCTAAGATAGATTATAATCATCAAATAAGAATGCTTTATGCGGATGCTTTAATTCTGACAGAATTAATGTGTCTAGGTCTTAGGAAAAAGTCCTGCTTAAGTCTTAAGAATGATATGCCACCTCGAGAGAAGAAATCATCGCACTTAATAAACAAACCAATGTTCTAATCAGATTAATAATGGTTAATACATTTTTATATCATAAGGTTCGACCGCTCTTTGATCTTTTGTTTATTTTCTTTCGTGGGTTAAAGTGTCTTGAATTGATTGTAGTCACCAACTAAACCCATGCCAGTCTCTCAGGCTGAAAACCCCATTTTACCTGTTAGAATTAGGATTAGGATTAGCATAGGTTTGACTTAGATTAGAATTAACTTAGATTAGATAACCAAAATATAAATAAATTAAGAGATTTAACCTCGCTTCAAGTGTTCGACACCCTACTTACTACAAATCTACCACCGAACAGGTACACTTCCCGTTAAAGTGTTGTTTTTGGTTAAGTTGGTAAAATATAAATTTAAAACTTGAACTATCATAAATAAACACCACATAATGATACATCATGCGTCTAAACGTTGTGTATGATCATGGATTATGCTCCCGTGAAGCTCAAGTTGTGCCTCGACCTCTAAGAACTAATCCTTACCTACTGCTATAGTGGTTGTTGGGGTAGTCACTGGTGAAGCTACTAGGGTAGGAACTACTGGGGATGATGGTGAAACTAGTAGAGAACCGGAAGACCACTCAAGTGATGGTGGTGTCTGAATAGGTGTGCGGGATCGAGGGTCGATCTCGATGTGTAGATAAGCAATACCGTCCACAGGGTCAATCCACGTGGTACGCACAGGTATCGTAGGAGTTGGAGTCTCATCTACTCTCTGTTGTCCTGACACAGACCTAGAACTCTGTCCTATATCAAATGTACTAGGCACCGAGCCCTCTCCGAATGCCAACTCACAACGTCTCAACGTCCCATAACCAAGTCCTAAAGGCTCATCCGCGGCTGTATCTACAACCGGGACTGCTTGCTGCTGACCCTCAGATGCAGCCTCCTTTTCATCCTCCTTTGAACCAGGACCCTCGTCCTCTGAACCAGGACCCTCATCCTCTGAACCAGGACCCTCGTCCTCTAAACCCTCTCAGTATCCGAATCTGAACTCTCATCCTTAGTGTCCTTCAGAAAACTGATTTGTCCCGAAAGACTAGTCGAGTAATATAATATAGTAATCACGTCGGATAAAAATTACTTTAGGAAAAGTAATAATAGATCCTCCGGATGTCGTGTCCCAACGAGAGATGAATTTGAAATTCACGAAAGCGTTTCCAATTTAATGCTTGAATATCTTTTAAGTCTTGGTTTCGGATTAAAACTAAAGATAGCGATAAATTAGATTATACTAATTAACAAGCAAGCTAATAAGATGAAAAATATATAAAGAAAAATATGCTTGTCAAGTAAAAGTGATTAGATTCTTAAGTGTGAAGTTTTAGATCTTAATGACGAATTAATATCCGTCTAAATAATTGTTTCCTTAAAATGTTGGCTTAATATTAAAAACAACTTTTTATCGAGATTTTAATTACTAGTTTAATGCCTACTTAATCTTACGGCTTTTGTCTGTTCGACTAAATAAAACACTAAGCTAAATAACTTTTGCAAATTATTAATCACTAATCACTTATTAAATTCCACACTTAATTCACTAACCACCAACTTACTTAACAAGCATATGATTAAACTACTAACTAAGCATAATAATCAAATAAGCTAAACTAAACATAATAAGCTAATTATTTTAAACTAATAAAATCAAAATAGGAAAGAAGGAAGAACCGAATGTCGAGCCGATAACGAAAAGTAACCACCCGATCTTACAAACTTAATAAACAAATAAGCTTATCACTTTTAAGCTTCTACTTCACTAATTAGCAAGTAAATGTGTCAACTTTATTTACTAATTACTTCCATAAAAACCAAAAAGATCGAAACTTTATCTATTTATCAACTTTATAAGACCATTAAGCTCCGGCCTTAGATGATGGAAGGATGGAATTAGAGATAAGACAAGAAAACAAGAGATTAGGACAAATAAGCTATAAGCTAAGAGCTTTAATTTCAAAATATTAAGTATTTTGAGATAAAAAATCTAAAAGCTAGTAGATGTAGACTAATAAGCTAATTTAAAACTTTTATAAAAACTAGATCTATTTGAAAACGAAACTATAATAAAACTAATAAGAAAAATAAGCAATCGACATAAGCTAAAATAAGAAGAGAAAATGTAGTAAGCAAAAGCTTATTTGGATTTATAAGCTTAGATCTAAACCAAATAAGCTATAGGTTAGCTTATTAGAACATAAAATAAGCTATGGAAACTAATTAGCTCAAAGAGCTTAATCGAATAAGCAAAAGAAAAGATAACGAAAGAATAAGCCAAGACAAATAAGCACTAAACACCAACCTTCATTCCATTAATAAGCTAAAAGAGATCCAATTACAATAAGCTAATAAGCTTAATAAAAAGCTTTTACAAATTTTAATAAGCTAAAAAAGACATAAAAATAAGCTACAATAAAAGAAACTACACTACTCCTACACTACATTTTTAATAATCTAAAATCTAATCCTAAAAATGAAATATGCGTGCACTTTAAATAACCAAGGTGTGAGAGGGGTAGCTTCGTC
This sequence comes from Tanacetum coccineum, assembly GCA_026074375.1. Lineage (NCBI taxonomy): Eukaryota > Viridiplantae > Streptophyta > Magnoliopsida > Asterales > Asteraceae > Tanacetum > Tanacetum coccineum. The sequence continues at coordinate 11,566 of BQNB010152073.1, read as the reverse complement.
ATTACAGGTGTCCAGCCAATAAAAGCTCAAGATCTAAGGGTAGATTTGTAATTTTGTCTCTTCATGATTGCTTGATAATTAAGCCAATCATTGGATCCAGAAACTTCCTAGAACCTGCAAGAGGAATAATAGCCCGATCCACCATTCGAGAGAGACCACGTGTCCATATATATTGCGTTAAATGAAAGCAAATTCAATCCACACATATCTCGTGCCTTGTCCCTTTAGTCTCCAAACAGAATTGATAAGAAATAGAGGGCCACGTGTCAGTTCTTGATAAGCCCAGAAAATAGTAGTGGGTGAGAGTGGTGCTCGTCACTTGCCTTTTGGATTTAATTTTGGCTCGTGTTACTCACTCAATGATTTCACTTCTCCATTTAATAACTATACTCATTTCAAATTTAGTTCTTTGTGGGCTTGGTTATTATACTGAGTTGGGCCGAGAAAGGAAGCAAATATGTTGGGCCGAGTAATAAACATGGACTTCTCTTGATGGGCCTGCAATTCTGGGCTAGGTTATATTTTGCAGTTGGGCCAGGTTTAACTGCACTTCTATTAATTTAATACTTGGGCTTGTAATAAATATGGGTCGGTCTGACTCGTATAAATGGTGTCAGGCCGACCCAATAAAAGATGAAAGCACCGTCAGACTCAAAATCTCGTGCTCTTTCCAATGGCATGCTCGGGAAATATTAACGACTTCGTCTTGATCTCAAAAAACGCGTAAACGTCTTCAAATCTTAACCGAAAGTCTTCGTTTTTGCTTCGTTTTCAATCCTTTATACCTGCAAGACATAAAAACATAAACCAAACATATTTTCAACAATATTAAGCATATTTTATGTTTTTAGTCCAATTAATAGTGTTTTCTGGATTATAAATGATGTGTGTTTAAGCACACATCAAATTCCCCCACACTTAAGCCATTGCTGGTCCCACACGCAATATTTATAAAACACGCCTAGAAATAAATAATTAAACCCCCCTTTAACTTATGACCCTTCACATCAAACAAGAACAGAAAATGTCTATTAAAAGGTTTCAAAAATTATTTACTTCGAAAACGCCCCCGTTTTGACCACTTATTAAAATAAAGAAAAAGACTAAGATAAAATTATAAAATAGGCTTTAAAAACTGGAGTTCGTCATCTTTGATTTTTCACAATCCCAAACTAAGCTTAAAACGAAATCACAATTAAATATAAGATTAGATGCTAACACTACTCATAAATGCTAATTGTGTAAGTGAAAACTAACTTTTCGATCCCATTATTCTTAAATCCTCTAAGGATTTTAATATTATTATTGGTGACAAATAAATTATGTCCTTATTATCATAAAGGTGCCCGGTTTAGACCATAATTAGTTTGAAATCCTTTCCTAAAGAGACGATATGGTAAGAATAAGGTCCACATTAAGGTTCTAATTTCGCATGATTTAGGGGTTATCTTTTTTATTTCATCCGAAATAACTCAACTACGAGTCCAGAGACGGAGGCTTTATTTAGATAACCCCGGAGTCGAAATTTGGCTTTATTATTATTATTATTGCAACATTTTTATCCCTCGGTCCTTTAAACAACTAACACATCGGGCGTCCTAATCGACAAAGCCAGTAGTCTTATTTCGACCTCGGTAATTTCCTCGACTTTTTTGAAGACTGACACATCAGGCGTCCTAACCGACAGAGCCAGTAAACTTTTATCAGTCTCGGATTGTTATTATTATTATTATTACTTCCACCCTTTAAACGACTGCAACATCAGGCGTCCTAACCGACAAGAAACAGTGGTTTTATTTCGGCTTCAGTTTATTACATTATTATTATTATAGCCAAATTTCAAGTCATGTGGTCTTTTAACTACCGAGACATCGGGCGTCCTAACCGACAAGACCCGGTAGCCTATTTCTCTACAACACTGATAGAACCTCGATGTGTACCTTACTTTCACCAGAAGGAATATCTACGAAGGGATTTAAACTAAGAATCGCAAAAACCAAAGTAACTTTATTTATTTAGTAATCATATAACGTTTATTAAGCTAGTGGGAGCAAAAAGCCACAATTAACCTCTATGAGCTCTAAAGAGATCCAACTACTCCACGATTAGCATCTAACTTATATTCAACTCTATCATTTTTCATTCTTTGCAAAATTTTAAGTTTACCAAATGCTTAGTCTCAAAAGTTAAGGAAAAAGCTAGAGGTTAATACTCAGTCAAGTCAAAATATCCTTAGTTCTTTGGGCCTACTTATTCACATATCTAATTATAACTAAGAGAATTTTTTAGAGCAAATAAAGCATAAAATTAAGCAAAAATTTGGTTAAAACGAGGTTGCAAGGGACATATCAAGGCGCAAGTATGATTATATTTTGGCAAAAATCCCCCCACACTTAGAATGGAACATTGGCCTCAATGTTAAAAAATATCGGGTTTTACCCCCACACCTAGGAACGAAAAAAGCAAATGCAAAAAATTCCAAGTGTGAAAGGGGAAACAATATATATGATTAGGATTGAAAAATTCCCTAGATATAACCATGAAGATGATCGAAGACCGAGTGATTGGAGGATTGAAAACAAGCACGACGGTCTTCACGATCATAGGGAATCCTGCAAGCAAAAACGGATACCCACAAAACACAACATGGAGAGAAGCACTCCCCCAAACTTTATTATAACACTATTACTATACTAATATACTACTACACTACTAAGAAAATAAAAAGAGAAAGATAAAGAGAACACGGGTTGCCTCTCGAGAAGCGCTTGTTTTTGTTCGAGTCTCTAGCTTGACTCTAGGGTTATTTCATTTTAGGTCCATGGTCAAATCCATCACCCGATGTGAGGTGAGGATGGAAATAGCGATACATCACCTCCTTCGATGAGTATGATGTATAACGGGGTGATGGCATATGATGAAAACTAAAAGAAGCGATCTCCATCACCCTCGTCATTTCACCCGACTGTGTTAGGGAGAAAAAAAGGATCAAATCTTTCCACTTCCCTTAAGGAAATTTCCTTAGAATTGGGAATTGGTGTGACTAGTAAAGAAGACTCATCAATAACTAGAGTCGACTCAGGGGGGGTCCAAACTACTAATGTCCTCAAACTCCTCATCAAAGAGTAGATTATCATAACATAAGGTATAATCATCATTAAAGTCAAAGAGAGGGTTTGAGAAAGTCACATCATAAGATCTAGGCACTAAATCAGAATTACCTAAAGGTTCATCAAACACCCTTGGGACTGGGACTGGGTCATCGGCTAATAAACATTCTAGTTCTTCTATGTCCCTACTAGGGTTGAAGTCAACTTCTCTATCCCCCGTTGAGAGGGTGTCTAAATGCTCTCCTAAAAGTAAGTCGATATCTACAATAGTATCTCCTAAAACATCAGTACAAGGTAAAGGTGGATCAATAGGCATACTACACTTTAAATCAATACTATCCAATATCAACTCAGACTCCCTTAGGATTAGGACAAGATCATCAACACTAGACTTTATGAATTCGTCATTTTCCCTTTCGGGAATAGTGCTAATAACCTCATCCCCTATTAAGAAGGTGTCTAAAGGCTCCATGGTAGCTAAAACAGGTGGGGGTGATGTGTATGCAAGAGGCGGAGGTGTCACGTGAGCGGTATTATATTGTCTTAGAATTTGCTCATCGTCAAAAGGCACCTCCGTGAAATAATTACTCCCCTTAGGTTCTCCTACGCCAATAAGTGGAATGGGCTTTAGAGGTCTAAGCATTTCCTCAAACCGTTAGTCAATTTCCATTTGTAAAAGCTTAAAACGACTATAAAAATCTAAATCCTGAAGGGGCGACTGATCAATATGGTACTGTGGAGGTTGGTCAAAATAAGGAAAGTCATAATTGTTACTAGGAGAAGGCTCATAAACAAGTTGGTTCCTGGTTTGACAATCAAAGCTATAATAGGGACCTCCACATACCTCAAAACAATCGAACTGTAATGGCTGACTCGGAGAATAGAATGGAGGTTGGTGATAACTAAAATCTTGATTGTAATAGGGACCCTGATCATAGTTGGGTGTGTTCCATGTTTGACAATCAAAGCTCGGGTGAGGGCTTCCTCCAAAATTCTCACACGAGTATGTCTCAATCGGGTGTTGCGGGGGTTGGTTAAATAAATTAGGTGTTTCATTATAGGAATAAGGATTTTGGTCATAGACAAACCCGTTTCCCATCCCTACAATTCTACACCCAGGACAATTTCTACCATTTCGGGGACCCCCACAAGATGAGCAATTATATTGGCCAGATAATAATTGTCTTTCAATTTGGTTCAAAGCTCGGGAAAGTTTTGCCAGTTGCTCATTTAAAGCTTCCGAGTAAGACATAGCAGATAAAGAATTAAACGGATAAGAGGGTAAAGAAGATAAAAATTAAATGAAATAAGAGGATAAAGGAGAATATTTTTATATTTTTATAAAGAAAATAAAAATAAAAATAAAAATATTTGTTTTGCATTTTTTTAATATTTATAAAAATTAAAATAAAAAATAAGAAGGAAAATATTTTTGGATTTTTTTAATGAATACGAAAATAAACTTTTCGAAGAAAGGATCTTCAAGGCACTAACTTCAAACACCACGTGTAGATCATACACCTCTCCCCGGCAGCGGCGCCAAAAAACTGATTCGTCCCAAAAGACTAGTCGAGTAATATAATACAGTAATCACGTCGGATAAAAATTACTCTAGGAAAAGTAATAATAGATCCTCCGGATGTCGTGTCCCAACGAGAGATGAATTTGAAATTCATGAAAGCGTTTCCAATTTAATGCTTGAATATCTTTTAATTTTTGGTTTTGGATTAAAACTAAAGATAGCGATAAACTAGATTATACTAATTAACAAGCAAGCTAATAAGATGAAAAATATATAAAGAAAAATATGCTTGTCAAGTAAAAGTGATTAAATTCTTAAGTGTGAAGTTTTAGATCTTAATGACGAATTAATATCCGTCTAAATAATCGTTTCCTCAAAACGTTGGCTTAATATTGAAAACAACTTTTTATCGAGATTTTAATTACTAGTTTAATGTCTACTTAATCTTACGGCTTTTGCCCGTTCGACTAAATAAAACACTAATCTAAATAACTTTTGCAAATTATTAATCACTAATCACTTATTAAATTCCACACTTAATTCACTAACCACCGACTTACTTAACAAGCATAGGATTAAACTACTAACTAAGCATAATAATCAAATAAGCTAAACTAAACATAATAAGCTAATTATTTTAAACTAATAAAATCGAAAGATGAAAGAAGGAAGAACCGAATGTCGAGCCGATAACGAAAAGTAACCACCCGATCTTACAAACTTAACAAACAAATAAGCTTATCACTTTTAAGCTTCTACTTCACTAATTAGCAAGTAAAGGAGTCAGCTTTATTTACTAATTACTTCCATAAAAACCAAAAAGATCAAAACTTTATCTATTTATCAACCTTATAAGACCCTTAAGCTTCGGCCTTAGATGATGGAATGACGAAATTAGAGATAAGACAAGAAAATAAGAGATTAGGACAAATAAGCTATAAGCTAAGAGCTTTAATTTCAAAATATTAAGTATTATGAAATAGAACAGCTAAAAGCTAGTAGATCTAGACTAATAAGCTAATTTAAAACTTTTATAAAAACTAGATCTATTTGAAAACGAAACTACAATGAAACTAATAAGAAAAATAAGTAATCGACATAAGCTAAAATAAGAAGAGAAAATGAAGTAAGCAAAAGCTTATTTGGATTTATAAGCTTAGATGTAAACCGAATAAGCTATAGGTTAGCTTATTAGAACAGAAAATAAGCTATGGAAACTAATAAGCACAAAGAGCTTAATCGAATAAGCAAAAGAAAAGATAACGAAAGAATAAGCCAAGACAAATAATCACTAAACACCAACCTTCATTCCATTAATAAGCTAAAAGAGATCCAATTACAAAGCTAATAAGCTTAATAAAAAGCTTTTACAAATTTTAATAAGCAAAAAAAGACATAAAAATAAGCTACATTAAAAGAAACTACACTACTCCTACACTACATTTTTAATAATCTAAAATCTAATCCCGAAAATGAATTATGCGTGCACTTTAAATAACTAAGGTGTGGGAGGGGTAGCATCGTCATTACAGGTGTCCAGCCAATAAAAGCTCAAGATCTAAGGGTAGATTTGTAATTTTTTTCTCTTCATGATTGCTTGATAATTAAGCCAATCATTGGCTCCAGAAACTTCCTAGAACCTGCAAGAGGAATAATAGCCTGATCCACCATTCGAGAGAGACCACGTATCCATATATATTGAGTTAAATGAAAGCAAATTCAATCCACACATATCTCGTGCCTTGTCCCTTTAGTCTCAAAACAGAATTGATAAGAAATAGAGGGCCACGTGTCGGTTCTTAGTAAGCCCAAAAAATAGTGGTGGGTGAGAGTGGTGCTCGTCACTCGCCTCTTGGATTTAATTTTGGCACGTGTTACTCACTCAATGATTTCACTTCTCCATTTAATAACTGTACTCATTATAAATTTAGTTCTTTGTGAGCTTGGTTATTATACTGAGTTAGGCCGAGAAAGGAAGCAAATATGTTAGGCCGAGTAATAAACATGGACTTCTCTTGATGGGCCTGCAATTTTGGGCTATGTTATATTTTTCAGTTGGGCCAGGTTTAACTGCACTTCTATTAATTTAATACTTGGGCTTGTAATAAATATGGGTCGGTCCGACCCGTATAAATGGTGTCGGGCCGGCCCAATAATAGATGAAAGCACCGTCAGACTCGAAATCTCGTGCTCTTTCCAATGGCATGCTCGGGAAATATGAACGACTTCGTATTGATCTCGAAAAACGCATAAACGTCTTTAAATCTTAACTGAAAGTCTCTGTTTTTTGCTTCGTTTTCAATCCTTTGTACCTGTAAGACATAAAAACACAAACCAAACATATTTGCAATAATATTATGCATATTTCATGTTTTTAGTCCTATTAATAGTGTTTTCTGGGTTATAAATGATGTGTGTTTAAGCACACATCAGTCCTCTACAAGCTCTGATGTACCCCGATACCTCTTCCATACCAGAAGGGTCGGAGATGGTGATGGTGTATCATAAGAGGATCTTCACCTCTTACGAAATGTTGAGTCTGAAAAGGTCATCGCCTCTGTCACTCTGGCCAAAAGACCAAGAGACATGGCGGGCTGGGCACACACGATCATACGTGTGGTCCTATGGTGGAACGAAACTCGGGTAGGTATAGGGGTCAGTGAAGTCTGAGTAAGCGGGTGATCAGGTAATAGTGGTGCGGTGGATTTTAATGAAGCTGAGGAATGTGATAAGGTGGTCCTAGTATCTGATTGCTTTGAAGCCTCAAACTCCTCATCAGTAAGGGGTGCCCTATAAACTAGTAGCAGAAACTCCTCTATCTCTAAGAGAGCCTCCTCTGGCTCAGACTCAGTGTCTATAGTGGCAGGTGCATGAGCCTATCCAACTATCAAGTGAAGGTCATCTAATGATGGAACAGGTGATAGTACAACAAGTAATGGCTAGGAAATCTCTGTCTCCCTAAGATCCTCAAGGGGCCCGAACTCAGTGTCCGTATCAACTAAATGTGCATGCCTAACTGTCACATATGGGTCATCAGGTAACAGGGTAGGCACTCGAAAGCTCTGAGCTCCGTCAGTCTGTGAGATAATCTTTGAATCAAAGTGAGCTAGGGTAGACATGACCTGTGATAACACGGTAAGGGTATAAGTACTCCCATAAAATACCATTATTCAAATTATCAGCATAACTCTGCTTACATATAGTAATCAACATAATGTTTAAAATTAGGTGTTCGTAACCGTATATATATATACTCTTATATATATCAGATATACTGAAGAGGTACAAACGATAAATAAGAACCAACAAGGTTCGATACAGAGCAAGCGCCTCAGGGCATCATGCAATGAAACAACATAGCTACCAAAGACACACCCTTAATCAACATCGCTATCAACAACATATCTACTAAGGCTCTCAAGGCATCATGCGATGCAATAACATATCTACCAAAGACACACCCTTGATCAACATCACTATCAACAACATATCTACTAAGGCTCTTAGGGCATCATGCAATACAACTAAGGCATCATGGCAAACACTAGACAATCAATGATAATCTAGATCTCAACGCTCGCAAGCATTCTTATACCACATTACTACGCAAAAGTACATATTATGCAATATTTACGTTCAATGTCAATTCATTTTCAGGTAGTCTTAGACTTCATATGTTCCCTCCCCTTCCCCTAACATAACTTAAGAAAACTACCCCCATCATTTCATAGTCCTTCGTGAATTAGGCATAGTTGATCAGGCTATGCGTAATTAAGGAAAACTATGAATGGTTCGGGCTAGTTAACTTTCGCCATGTTCAAGGTTTTTTTTCAAAAACTCTAGTTTGGTTATAGTTGTGTTTTTTTATTTTTATAAAAACGGTCATTCTCTATAACCTTGGCTCTGATTACCAATCTGTCACACCCCAACAACGGCGGAAACACGGGATGCGATGATACAGTTTCATCGCATAAGTTACAAGATCACACCATACAAAGTTTACAAAAATTCAAGCTTTACAATAGTTCACCAATTTACATTTTTGACCTAAAATGTACAAGTCTCCAGAAAACACCCCGCGTATATACGTCTCTAGACCCCATTACTCCCAATTTACCTTGGTTCACAACCCATCTGAAAATGATACTTAAAAAGGTCAACATAAAGTTGGTGAGCTCGTAGGTTTAAAGAAACCTAGTTGTTGTGCCAATATTTCAAGTAGTCGACAATTATGCAATATGACAGTGAATACATGCAACACATTCCATTTCAAACATAACAATCCCATGCTATCAAATTCACATCCATATGGACCATTGCCACGCAATGTCCTCAACATTTTAATTCACACGCACCTAAAGCCTACCAGCTAGAGCTATATATATGGCGGAAGATCACATATCATATCAAACCATAGCAAGTCCATGCTATAAACGATCCACACAGAAAGTTTCACATATCATATAAAACCATAGCAAGTCCATGCTATAAACGATCCACACAGAAAATTTCACATATCATATTTCACCAAACTCATGTCATTCACATAGCATTCATAAGCACATAACATTGTCCCAAAACAAATCAACTTTTGCACAGTATAGAAAAATTGTTCAAAATAGATTTGAGTATCATTTCCCCCCAGCGAAAAAGAGTTAAAAATGGGGTTACAAGAACTCACCTCAATAGATGATATAGGCTGAACAAGATAATCTCAACACTACGCATAATGGTACCCGACCACGACCTAACATTAATTTCACCTTATTAACATTTTGTACAAAATTGTCTTATTGTACAAGCGTTTGCATTCAAGTTCGCGACAAGTCTTCATTCTTACTATAAAACATTGTGGTATCATGGTTGTATGGTAACTAAATAAAACAACTCGATGCGCTTGGGCTAAGCGCGACATCAACACATAACATCAAGAATAGACTCAACGAACTAGTATAATATAGAACGTTCATAAGACCCGAGGAGAATCCGATGAGAAGTGACTAAGAAATCCAAGATCGGAAAAATAAAGGATAAATAACTCTACAATGATATAGTATATACGGTACTCAAAATAAAATAATAATATTTTATTATTTTTGTCTTCATATCAGGCAATAAGGGTAATGTTAGGTTCCTTATTTTCACACAAATGAAGAACTAGAGAGAGAAAGCTAGAGAGAGAGTGGAAGGGGGAACACATATGAAAAACAAACTAAATATGTGTGTAAAAATGATTCAACCAACACCCTCTCCAATGGAGAGGGTTAATATACTTACAAGATATGGGCCGGGCTGGGCTTTCCTTAGACTTTCTATAAACTGGTCCGGTTAGCTTACTAACTATTACACATAATAGACTACAAGCTAAGACACGAGATACTAAGAGTGACCGACCCTTTTTTGGATTTCTAACAATCTACCCCTAAGGGAGGTCACTCCAATTTACAATAAACTTATGCTTATCACTCTATAAATGTCTTCAGTCATGCTCGTAGTCTTGATTATGTGTCATTTATCTTGTGATGTTTGTAGTTATTTTTTGACTTTAGGCTTGAGCTTGTTCCTTTAAGCTTGTCTTTGTATGTAATCTTTGAGCTTCTTGATATCATCAGCCAAAGGTAATCTCTAATCATCATCTTGTGGTCTTTCTCCCTCTTGTGTGCTTGTAACTTTGGGACCGACATGTTCACACCTTTCTTGAACTTGAAATCTTGAATATACTTTGAACTTGAAGTTCTTTTACTTTAATACTTGATCAATTCAAGAAGGACATGTGGTATCAGAGTAGCGAAAGCCTTGAAACATTTACTTGAGCTTTCATGGTGTCTTAAGATGTGTCGGTCGAGTATGAGCATGTGGTTATGAATCTGACTTGTCTCCGGCTAACAGCTGCTACCGTCGAGAATACCTGCAGGTTTATGTTAGTAATAAATAGATGAAAGAGTTTTGTTCACTTTCTTCCAATACGGTTGTAATAACCATGGTTCCCTGTTAATCAGTATAAATCCTGTCTGTGATTAAGTAGAATTCCAAAGAATCTCCTTGACAGGGTTTCGCAGCTGCACTAGCCGTTCTCAATATCGGAGCGTCTTAAAGCAGACAACATAGTATGAGTGAATCAGTGAGTTACTATCTCACTGATTGAAGAGAAAATTGATTTGAAAATCAATCAACGTGTCACTTGTAAAATTGTTTTTGTAACAAATCGAGAGTTTTAAGGGTTTATCAAAATTCATCAACCGTCAATTTATAATCTGGATCGAAGCGATATCCAGTGTCATAAGTTTGATCCATTTAGGATCTCACAAGTCACCTACCGTAGAGCTTGTTTAATGTTGGCTCTAGCAGGATTTCCATCTTCACTGTGAATACTTAAGTATCACTCAGATATTCTGGCAATACCACAAGGATAATGCGTAGGACTCTTAAGATATTCCTTGTTTTTACAGTGTGTGAAAGATAAGTATATTGGAATAGTATCCTAATGACATTTATAGATGATCTCTTGGCTCTAGATTCAATAGTGCGTTTTGGTTTTAGTAGTCAAAGGCTGGAGCTGACTGCCACATTTTTAATATCAACTAACTCAGAGTGAGAAAGTCGATAGAAATGCGTGAATCTCCGTGATAAATGAAACAAGAGTCTGTTGAGAGACCTTGAGTGGCTAGGGAGGGATGTGCATTACGTCACCGGGTCCATGATGACTATCTTCAATACTAGACAACATCTTAGTGTTTCTGATAGCTTAGGCATTGACCCGGTTTCTGCCTAAGTATATGGAGGGCTTCTTTTTTTTAACCCTTTATCCTTACAATTATTTTTCATTCTTCAACCCCTTCAGTGCATACTGAGACTTCATGTAACACCCCCAAAATGGGTCGCAGCGGAATAAGGATCCGGGGCATGTTACTTCAAGATCAACAGCACAAGATAT
>BQNB010152072.1:0-15820 GCA_026074375.1 Tanacetum coccineum | reverse complement strand
TGCGGTTATGTTTGTAAACGGGTTATATGAGGTTAGTTATTTTGTGAAAATTAGGTTTTAGCTGGTATGTTTATTAGTGTTAGCAGCTTCGTCAAGTTTGTGAGGTCTTAGTTCTAGGGATTTGATGAGGTTCTGTGTTAGTCTTGCACAAACCATTGGTGCTTCTGTTTATTATAAACTAATTTAGATTGCAAGGATGCAATTTGACTCTAGTTTGAGTGTTTATGCATCGAGGTTACTTAGGGGTTAGGTGATCATGATTTATTAGAAATAGGATTTTCTTTGAGTATGTGAGGTGTTCAGTTGGTGATTATGACGAGGGTATGTGCTAGTTGATTTCTTATAAGTAGCATGATGTGTTGCTAATTATTTGTATGTATAAGATCAATTTAGAGGGTTGTGCATATATGTTTCAAGGTTGATAAGAAATTAATGAATGAGTGTGTATACGTGTTTTATGGTTGATACAAATTCAATTGACGGGTTGTGCATATATGTTTTATAGTTGATATTAAATTAATGAACGTGTGTGCATATGTGTTCTTGATGTTAATATTAAGATTTTGTTTTATAAAAAAAATTTCGTATTCAAATCATTGAAATTGGTTACTTTTGACTAGGGTTGTTGAAGTTGGTATATTTAATGAGAAAGAGGTCATTTAAAAGCAAACAGTTGTAGCAAATTGTGATATGTGTCAAAATAGGTTGTTGCTATGTTTTACAAATGATGAACTGATTTGGTATCTTAAGATATTGTCATGTGTTATTTCATTTGGAAATGATGTTTTTTTTAAGTATGGGAAAATTGTTTCGCTTTAATTGGTTAGTTAATGGGTCAAAATGGTAACTTTTTATTTTCATATGATTGAAATTAATAATATTCTACTTTTATCGTCGGAATAAGTGTTGAACTGACATTTTCACATCTTATAACATGTGCAGGTTTAAGAAAGTCGTGCGATGCTATAAAGAAGGATGACAACGAGTGTGCATATTTGTCCGCCTTATGAAAATGTTGAAAGCAACGAGTGCGCATATGTCCGACTTCTGAAAATGTTGACGACTACGAATGTGCATATATGTCCGACTTCTAAAAATGTTGATAACAATGAGTGTGCACATATGTCCGTTTGCGTAAAATATTATTAGTGTGCACGTGTATAGTTCAATTAGATTCATGTATGTTTTACTTGTTAGAAATATGTATTTTAATTGTATTTCAATTGATATTGAATTTTGTGTATATCATTTATGTTTTTGGTTTGTTATAAATTTACATTATTTACAAAACACATATGCACCTTACTATTGAAAAACATGCATGTTAAAAAATTTATGCCAAAAATTAAAATATAAAAATTTAATTCCTAAAAACATATATGTAACTGTCTCTAAGCAAAGTGAAGAAATTATTTTTTTTTTAAATGATTTTTTATTTTCGAAAATTAAAGAATTTTTAGGAAAGTAAAAAAAATCTAAAAATTAAAGGATTAAAAAAACAGGATTTCTTAAAAAAATCAAAAATACTAAAAAAATGTCTTTTACTATTATACCCTTTTGAATTAAATAAAAGTCTTTATTATTTAAAGAAATATGATTGGTCTAGAGTAGTTTCTCGCAGTTCTCGCACTTAAATAGGTGCCGAAAATAAAGTCCCCATACATATATATATGTATATACATATACATACACATATACACACACACACACACACACACACATATATATATATATATATATATATATATATATATATATATAAAGATTTTAATAATTATGCCACAAATAATGGTGGGTCATCTTATTATGATTTTTGTTTGTTTTGATAATACCCTTTCAATAATTGTGCCACAAATAATGGTCGGCCATCTTATTTAGATATTTATTATGCTTTTTGCTTTTTGGATAGGGTGTGCACGGTTCGGTTTGTGTCGGTTTTTAGTTAAAACCAAAATCAAACCGAAATAGTCGGTTTTTATAAAACCAAAAATCGAAACCCTCGGTTTTTGGCGGTTTGGTTTTTTTGGGTTTCTCGGTCTTTTCGGTTAGGTTTTATGATTTTTTCGGTTTCAAACCGTTTATATTTTGTTGTGGCTAATTTATATTGATAAACTTGTGTTATGTAGAAAATTGTTTTTTTTTTTTGTCAATATGAGCCTAATAATGTTTATCCAAATTTCTACAATTATACACATAATTGTAGAAGATGCACACACACATACAAATGAAAATACACATAATCATTGTCATATATGTAACGATGTATTGTCAAGTAAAACAAACGTACATGACAAACACATATATAAACATTAAGATATATATTTATTATAATTTCACGCACAAAATAAATATGAATTTAAAAATGGATTTATTATTTATTTATTTATATTATATTAATTATATATTATTATAAAATTGGTTCGGTTCGGTTCGGTTTTTACAGTTCGGTTTTTGGACGAAAACTGAAAACGAACCGAAAGTTTTCGGTTTTTGAAAAAGTAAAAACCGAACCATTGGTTTCTAGTTTCAGTCGGTTTTTTCGTTTTTCGGTTTGGTTTCGGGTTTTTCAGTTTTTTCTGCTCACCCCTATTTTTTGATAATATGTTAATAGAATAACTTTTTCAATAGTTGTGAGCCACAAATATTTCGGTCGTCATCCCCCTTTTTAAAAAACTTGAAAAACAGATCCGGCCGAAATGATATCAATTGCTACACAACAAGTTTTTCAACAATACGCTAAAATCTAAAAAAACCTGCAAAAAGTCAATTTATTTCACGAATTTCATAGGAATTTTTTTTGTTTGTAAATAATCTTTGTGAACAGTATAAACTTATTTTATCAAACTCGACTTCTTTTTCCATCATAAACCTGCTCTTGATCACTATCTTTCCACAATCCACGGATATTTAACATCGCGCGTCACAACAAAATCCCGCTTTGCAGCGTTAAGATTTCCCTAATGATTTCTACTCAATAATCTTTCCCACACCGGCTTACTTCCTCATCATTTTCCGCGCAACCACATTCTACTCATAAATCCGACCGCTTTTCGTCACAGATTTTTTCTACATCAACCATATTCCCCACGAAATTCTTATCACTCCTACACTGATAATCTTCTAAAAACAATATTTCTTTAAAATGCATAGCAAATAAGTGGCAAAATTTTATTTAATGTTAACATTTTGTAATATTTCGTATAAATATAAATTTATAATCTAATAGTTAAAGGATAAGGATCCTCTCATGTTCATTTGAACATGAGAGGTAATGTTATGTTTTATGTGATTTATAACATTACCTCTCATGTTCATAACATTACCTCTCATGTTCAAATAAACATAATGAGAAATCTTTTTCCATAGTTAAATGTGCCGACAAAAACCTATTCAAATAGGTTGATCCAAAGACCCCACTTGTGGAGGTAGTACGAGTAGTCTTAATCTAAAGACCCCACTTGCGATGGTACAATCAGTAGTCTTAATCTAAAGACCCCATTTTTAAATATTTCGTATAAATATAAAGTTGTACAGAAGTCAAGAAGTATTATATTATATTATATTACAGTTATATATCAAAAGCCGCATAAAACGACGGCGTTTTAGCCGGCTTGCTACCGTACCCAGTACCCACTACAGTACCCGGCCGATTAGGCTCCCAGTTTGGGCCGGTCTTTTTTTTTTAATTAGTTGTTAATATAAAAAAAATTGCTCGGCACAAAATAGGAAAAAAAATACAAACTGATTATTCAATAAAAAATTTACCTATTGACAATAGAGGCGTCAACACATAAGCCCATATAAAACGACAAACATTAAACATGTGAACGAGAAAAATAAACCCAATATAACAAAAAATAGTCTAATAGTTAAAGGATAAGGATCCTCTCATGTTCATTTGAACATGAGAGGTAATGTTATGTTTTATGTGATTTATAACATTACCTCTCATGTTCATAACATTACCTCTCATGTTCAAATGAACATATTGAGAAATCTTTTTCCATAGTTAAATGTGCCGACAAAAACCTATTCAAATAGGTTGATCCAAAGACCCCACTTGTGGAGGTAGTACGAGTAGTCTTAATCTAAAGACCCCACTTGCGATGGTACAATCAGTAGTCTTAATCTAAAGACCCCATTTTTAAATATTTCGTATAAATATAAAGTTGTACAGAAGTCAAGAAGTATTATATTATATTATATTATATTATATTATAGTTATATATCAAAAGCCGCATAAAACGACGGCGTTTTAGCCGGCTTGCTACCGTACCCAGTACCCACTACAGTACCCGGCCGATTAGGCTCCCAGTTTGGGCCGGCCTTTTTTTTTTTAATTAGTTGTTAATATAAAAAAAATTGCTCGGCACAAAATAGGAAAAAAAATACAAACTGATTTATTCAGATAAAAAATACCTATGACATGAGGCTCAACACATAAGCCCATATAAAAACGACAAACTATTAAACATGTGACCGAAAAAATAAACCCAATATAAAAAAAATTGTTCGGCACAAAATAATTTTTTTTTATACAAAAGTACTGATTTAATCAATTCAAAAAATACCCGCGACATGAGGCTCAACACATAAGCCCATATAAAAAAAACTATTAAACATGAGGCCTAGCCACAACGCGCAGTCTATTTTGCTTGATAAAAAAAACCAGAAAATAATTGTCGACACCAATTTAAAAAAAACCACCCCGCAACAACAAAAACATACCCGGCCCGCAGCAACGCGCGTATACTTTTTGCTTGTTAATCTAAATACCTAACTTGCGGTGGTTCTACGAGTAGTGTTTGTGGCTGGTGGTGGTTGTTGTAGTTGTGTGTCGGAGAAAGAAAAAAAGATATATGTGTTGTTTTTTATTACTGTTGTTTGTATGTGTTGTTTGCTTTCATTTTACTCATTAGAATTGGCAATCCTCGTGAATAAATCAAGGGTCAAATGCTTTATTTAAAGCATAAAGTGTCCTAGTGTCATAGGACTCGACTCGTGTTATAGTAAAATGAGTTATCACTTTAACTTTTTTTTTTAATTCAGACCGGCTCAGAAAATACTCTCGTTTCATCATTCAAATTATAGAACACACGTAGCCCACATATAGCCAATAAAAAAACAAAACAAATATACCTATGGGTGTGAAATTTGTATGTGTAAAATAGGTGTGAATCTAGCATTTCTGATATACCTATGCTTGGGTAATGTGTATGATGCCAAGTGTTATTTACTCAATGGAAGATCCGATGATGATAAATCGATAAGTATGTAATAATGAATTTTGTGAATGAAAGATATTAGTCTTTAGTTTACAACTTTAAAGTGTAACTTATTGGCTAAATTTTTAATTTTACTATTTTACATGTAGTGTCAAATTTTGTTACTATCTCATATTTTTATGTTGAACCAAAACAAATTCTATCGTTTCCTCTTAGTGGAAGACGTTTTACAAGGTTCGACAGGATGGTAAGAAAGTTAGCAAATTGGATCGTTTCCTCATCTCCCACAACTTTTTTGATGTATGGGATAACGCATGCGTTACTGTCTTATGTCGTACCTTTTCGGATCGTTGCCACCTTTTATTAAAACTGTCTTATTTCGTACATTTTCGGATCATTGCCCCCTTTTATTAAAGGTTGGTCTCCCAAATTTTGGACCTAATCCTTTCAAGATTTTTGATAAATGGACCAGAGACGTTGAATTAATAGATACAATTTCAGCTGCTTTGGCGTCGAACCTAAATTCTACCACACCTGATTTTTGCTTAAAAACAAAATAAAGAAGTTAATGTTGGATTATGACCACGTAAAATAATATATGTCCGGGAATTTCATTCGAGCATACGGGGACGCACGCGTTAATACGTACAACAATTATTGTAAATATATTAAATGTAATATATTTAGTGATAAAGCTTAAACGAGCATTAAATATTTATATGTATTTAATGGGATATATTATTAGTCATTAATAGTTAAAGGGACTAATATGCAATTATGGAGAAAAAGAAAGTGTGAGAATTATTTCCTTTTTGCTTTGGTAGCCAAGTTGCATGCCTATATAAAGAGATCTAGGGGATCATTATTGATATAATTTAAAAATCTATAAAAGTCTATCTTCTCTCCCTCATAGCTCGTGCGATCGAACCAAACACCCCAAAGGGCTTCGGTTTATGATTGACCCAAACAACCCTCAAAGGGTTTTTGTGTTGATTGATTCAAGAGTAGAAGGCGTTTGGATTGTTTTATCACTACTAGTACTAGCATACTTAATTGTTTGCTTAAGAACGTATTGTGTGTATTGAAGTAGAGAGATCTTACTTTAGATTTTTAGTGGTTTCATATGGTATTAGTTTTATACACACGCGTATATTCAAGATTGTGTTCGTTAGATTGCTAAAAGGTACACACATCCTGAACCATTTGTTGTTTACATATTCTATATGTGATTTATTTATTCTGCTGCGTACTCGTGTTAATCAATAGTTTATTTGATTGTATAACTAAACAATGGCATCACGAGCCATCGTGTATAATTTTTGTTAAAATATAATCTCTTCTAGTAAATAAAAGTCCAGGGACTGATTGTGCCATGTTTGTTTTTTCAGTTATAGCTTTGAAGAAAGCTTTAGGCTCAAGTTTAAAGGTGTTCTAAAGTTGAAGGGCCATTATTGCAGATTGCTGATTCTCAAAAGCCTAGGTCAAGCTCTTATAAAATGAGCTTTGACCCAGCCTCTTTGGCTATCTCTTCTCTCTTTCTCTCTTCACCTGCGATATACTTTATCTCTCAAATCTTGTAACCCTCGTTTCTATAGATCATCTTGATCTTTGGTTTGATTCAAATTATTGTAATAGAACAATTATCATTTAGATAATTAATCCACACCTCAATAGCAGTGGTGGATATTTGGTTGAGTTTGTTTATACTGATTGAGATCAGTTTTGTTGTGTTCTTGTCATTCAAACTAAGATTTGAGTTTATTTTTTAAATCAGAATCATATTTTCTTTAATTTGTAATTACAAAGTGGTAAAAATTAGACAAATTAAGGTTCTTGGTTAATTTTTAAAGCCCTTAGGTGTTTTTATTTATAAAGATTGGATCTTTGTTAATTGTTAAAATTAATTAGACAAAATTCTTGGTTAAATGAAATTTTATATGCTATAATTCGATAGTTTAATTGTTAATTGATCGTTTTTTATTAGTAATTAATTGTTAATGGGTTATCCGTGATAAATACATGCATGTTTATCATGGATAGATATATGATATATGTATAATGGTTAAATATTAATTGTTTGACATGCTATTCGATGATTAAAACATAAAAGATTGAGTTTTTTTTCTAGTTTTTTTATTGTTAGACACCCTGTTATTAAAAAAATTCGTAAAATATTCATTGTAAGTCGAAAAATTGTAGATCCACGTCTCAGTAAGCTACAACTTTGTAGTTTACTTCAAAAGCTGGGGAAGACCCTAGCTATGTCCTGACGGGTCCTGAAGTCAACTAAAATTTTCTATCTGCATTTATGTGCTATGTGGTATATGCTTATATAAGGTTTACGCAATCGTTTATATCGATATATGTGTGATTCATTGGAAAAAGAAGCCTTATGTGAACATGTACATATGTTAATTATTCGCTAATTAGAATCATCGTTTTATGAATGTATGTGTTAATTGTTAAGTGTTTAAATAAACGTTATGTGTATTAGTTGTTTATATTTATTGTTTGTTTTATAAGTTGTGACTTGAGTAAAAACAAAAAGGTTTTTTGAAAAATAAAAATATAAACATGACTAATAACTATGAAATAAGATTTATTATACACTATTAATTACAAAGTCGTATGAGTCAATTGGGTGTGGTTATCTATAATGTTATGGCTCATACCTTAATTTCTCATGACGAGACTTGTAATTTAATAACTTTATAATGTGTTTTCAAAGTTAAAGAGTAAATTTTATCAATGAAGAAATTTGCAAAAGTACTATTTATTAGCAAAGCATATAACTAAGGGTTCGAGATATTATACTTTATAAATCCATGATATCTCCAATTTATTAGGAAACACGAATAGTCTAGGGTTTGAATGATCTTAATCATTCTTTAATATTTTCTTACGATAAAATTTTGAATTCTATAGATTTGAAAACACGGATTGATTCGTCAATTTGTTTTAAGGTGTATTTTCACTAATTTATACACAAAGTGGTATATAAAATTAAATGATACACCATAATAAGTAACTTAATTGAGTAAAGTTTTTATTAAAATTCATGATACGAAGATGTAAGCAAGCTTCTTCGTACATATTTGCCACGTCAAATATAAATACCCTTTTAAATATGTTGTTGCCATCCAATGTAACATTCCGTATTTTCAGGTCATTTACGACGTCATCTATTTTGCTAATCATTTTTTTCTCTCGTACGCGTTTACTTTTAATTTTAATAGTTAAGTTAAATCGCGTAAATTAAGAATCACCAATCAACGTAAACGGGCACCAAACAAATTAAAGTTTACGTCAAGAAATCATTATATTATTATTACTAAAGTAATAATTTACTTATTATGTTTTATTTTTATTGGTTACGTAAAACGTTACATTTTATAAATTACGTTTAAGCATTCCCGGAATCACCAAAACTTTTCTACGCTTCAACAAATACCCACATTTATAACCAATACTTAAAATTAACTCAAAAACCATCCCATGTATACCATAGGGCCGTTTGGTATGTAGTAAACTCAAAGAGATATTCAAACTTGCAAACAATGTTCCTTAAGACCATGAAACTTGTCCTACACTTGCAAGACATTGACCAAAGACTCCACAATTCTCTCATCTTGTTCCCTTGGACAACTAGGATCCATCTTTGACTAGTTATATGAATCTTACGTAATACTTAGCTAAAGAGATACAACACAATCACTTCTCATATCATTAAGGTGTAAAAAACAAAAAAAAATCTCTCATTCACTCCCCGTCTATAGCTCACGGCATCAAACCACCTCCCAACTAAATCCATACAAATTTTATATAAACCAAAAACAAAAAAAAAAAACCTATACAACACCTTCACAACCATTCAATAAGATATTATCCTAGAGTTTCCAGCATTGGTTAACCATAATTCAAGTGATTAATCAACGAAAAGTCAGGTTAGGTTTATTTGGAAAGTTAGGCTTCATTATGTGCAAGCCTTGAGTTTTAAAGCTAAAAAAAAGAAGGGTTTAGCTACTCTATTTTTTCGATCATCACTCATTCATCAATAAGTCTTCTATAAAACAATTTATAACTTTCACTTTTATGAGTTTTTTAGCGTTTATGATGTTCGCATATTGGGTGATATATCACCGCATCATAGGAATTTCGTTTAACATTGTAAACATGAGTGGATTTTCTTGTACAACAATGATTTATGTGGATTTGTACAACATGTTATATGGATGTATATTGAGTTTACAAAAATGGTTGTAAGACTTTGTGTCCACTCCATGGTTTTATATTGTAAAATGAGTTATGTATAAACTAGTGATTATACATGATTCTCTTATGAAGGTTAAAGGTAAAGTGTTAAGTGAATGGACCTTGGTATATTTGGACACAAATTAGTGACTATTAGTGGACTAATGAACTTTATTTCATTATATTGTAACATATATGACACTATATGAATATGAGATTCTTGTGGTAGATATACAAAAAGTGGAAAAGTATAAAAACAAAGTTATATATATACTTAGTAAAGTCAATCAAACATTCTGTCCAAAAAGTGTATAAAAATATATTTATTTTATATTTTTATAAGATAATACATCTCAAGACGATTCCGAAAAGGTAAGTGGTATGTGCTTAATTACACATACCTTTTTCCATTAAAAACGGACTTAAATGACCAAAAACAGACAGAACTTGCCAAATATATGTTTGTTTTGCATTTGTGTTGTGCAGGAAACGGATATTCGCAAAAGGACGAAAAACAAAGCCAAAAATGACAAAACCGAGCACGAGATGGAAAAGAGTGAAAGACAAAGCCAACTCAAAGCCGATTTGGGCGTGATAGCCACAGTCAACGCACGGAATGGAATAGTGTGAAAAGACAAAGCCAAATCGAAGCCAAAAGTCAAAAAAGTCAAACAGTCAAAGTCAAAGTCAACCCCGACAAAGTCAAAGTCAAGAGGAAGTCAAAATCAGAAGAAATATAACTTAAGGGACCAAAAATGTCAAATCCCTAAGTGTAATACAAGAAGAAAAAGACTACAAGGGCTGATTTTGCAATTTACTTGAAATAACAAGTGAGGGGGCATTCCTGCCAATGTCCCAAACTTGTTTACCACATGGACTGTTTTTGAAATAAGAGTTATAGGGTTGAGGGGGCATTTCTGCCAAACCCTCAACCTTATATCACCACAAGGACCAACATTGCAATAATCCTTATAACTTCGAGGGACCAATCTTGCCAACTTACCAAACCTTTACCCTGTCACTTTTTTATAACACCTTTTCCCGCCTAAACACAGGACACAAGTCACGGGCTTCTTTGCCCCTTTTTACCCTGTGAATCTTCATCCCCTCCATGGGTAAACATCTTCCCCCTCCTCCACTATCTTTCCCACCAAAAATAATGCCTTGCCATGTTGGCAATCCCACCTTTTTCTATGAAATTCAGCCGAATCAATGGTGGGGATTAATTCAAAGAAGCACAATGCTCATCAATGGTTAAGATCATGGTTTTGAAGCCTCTCACAGAAGAAACACAAGAGAGAAGAGCTGAGGACAAAGATGTAGTATAAATAGACCCTTTGTATTAGCCGAATAATATCATAGAATAGAATAGCTTAAGTAATTTTCAATTAAGTCTTTGTTATCTTTATTTCAGCTTATTTATAGCTTATTGTAAGCTTTATGCACTTTTCTTTCAAGTTAATGAAGTATTGAAGTTTTTAAGTTAAAAGCCCGTTTTTAAGTTTTCATAATTAAGTTGCTTAATTACCTTTAATTGTATCAAAAAGCTCTTAAATCAGCTTATTTATAAGCTATGATCATTTAAAAAGTGAAAAGGTTAAGTAAAAATTGGACTTGGACTTGAAATCTTACTCAAAATTACCACAGCTTGTTATTTTGGATGATAAGCCAAACTTGGATGGGCTTATGGACTATACCAGCTTATTTCTAATAAGCTGGAGCTTGTAGATTCAGCTTTCAAAAGCTTATTTGCCCTTGTTTAGAGCAAAGGGCTTGGTAAGTTCTCAATTTCCATTTTTAGCTTATTTTTAGCATTAGCTTATTTACAGCTTATTAGTGCTTATTTTTCTTTTGGGTATGCTTAATTATGCTTATTATTGTTATTTAGTGCTTAAAATATAGGTGTTATAAGTTTAAATTTCATTGTGCAAGTTTTTACAATTTTCAGTCAATAATAGCTTGTTAACTGTCATTTTGAATTTTAGCTTATTTCAGTGCTTACTCATTATTGATATTTGCTTATTTATGTCTTTTATGCATGTTTTAGTTACTGTCTTTGAAATTCATAGCTTAATTCACCCTTATTAAGCTTAAACAGCCTCTTAAGCTGTTTTAAAGGGGTGTTTGGGATAAGACTAAAATGGGTCAAAAAGGAAATGTTATGGGTTGTGTCCATTTGGCCAAAGTTGGTTATCATTTTTAAGCTTATTTAAGTCTGTTTTCCAAAATCTTTTAGCTTTAGTTTTAAAATCAAACTTTTGCAAGTTTATATAGCCTACTGTCCAATACTACACCTTTTTTGGACAGTAGCTTTTGCTTATTGCTTTTGCTTTGGCCAAAAGCACTTTGAGCTTTTTGCATACTCCTTTTGGATGTTAAAAATGCATGTGTCTTTTGGTTTTGAAGCTGCATTGACCCAATTGTGCAAAATGGGTCAAAAACAGCCTATTTTGATAAGTGTTTTGCCACTGCTTATTAGTTTTCAAAATCCAACCAAAACGCCTCTTTCTTAAAGCTTTTTTATGCCTAGTTTTGAGAAATTCAAAACTTTGAGCTTGTTGGAATTCAAATAAGCACTTTTTTTATAAGCTTCAAAAGCCATAACTACATTCAGTGTATGTTGTTTTTCACCTGCAAGAACTAAAGCATAAGTTGGCTTTTTCCATGCTTATTTAAGGGATTATTTCTCTTTCGCATAATTCTTTTCATAAGCTGTTCCTGAAAGCTTTTTGGCCACTATTTTTCATATGGTATTAAAGCCTTAAGCTCTAAAAGTTTCATCTTAAGGCTTATTTTTAAGCTTGAAAAAGCTATCTAAGGGCTGCAGTTTGGTTATTTAGCCATTTTTCTTATTTTAGCTTATTTAGCTTATTTGCCTGTCTTTTTAGCTTATTTGTGTTTATTTGAGTTATTATTGTTATGTTGAAGTTTGTTTTAGCTTTTCATCAGCTTATTTTAAGCTATTTGAGCTTAACTGCTCATTTGGCCTAAACCTTATGTTTTTGGGAATAGGCTTTTAAGCTTATTTATTTGCCCCTTTGCTTGCATTTTACGTTTTTGTGTTTTTATGTTGGCCTTAAGCCCTTTTTTTATTTAATGGGGGGGCTGTATTTAGTTTGTTATGTGTGTATTAAACATTAATCAGTTATAGGGTCATTGATGGGGGGCGGGGGCGGGGAGGTGTATTACAATATGCTCTAGAGGGGGGGGGGTCATCGGTGGGGGGGGGGGTTGCCAATCTTAGGGTATATCACTTTTATGGGGTGGCGGGGGACTGGGGGTGGGGTGGGCTTTATAAGGGGGGGGTGGGAAGCAATTTAGTAAGCGTTGACTATTTATGTTTAAATAGTGTAGTGATGTTAATACACCTGGTTCTTATATTGTCTCATTCGTATTAGTGATTAGTGGTGGTATGTATATCTTTAGGGACGTGGGTGTTTACATGGGTGTTAGGTTGTGAGGTTTAATGGTTTATTTAGTAATGATAATGGGTGCGTTGGGGGGGGGTTTGAAAGAGGTTAGGGGTTTGTACCGTGTTTGGGGGGGGGATCGACATCAATCTTAACGGGGATTTCAGGGGGGGGGGGTTCTCATAGATATGTTTTCCAAATAAAAAGTGTTAACGGTTTTTTTTTAAAATAAGTTTTTTTAATTTTCAACAAAAATCAATAAGTTTTAAGGTTTTTAGTTTTAGAACAAGTGTTTTACCTGAATATTACCATTGATTGTTTACTGTTTTTTTTTTTTGTGTGAAGAGGGGGGGGGTGGCGAGTTGTTGGATAGGAGGTGAAAGTTTTGTGTTGGTTAATTTTTATGTTAAGGGTGTGGGATTAAATCCGTGGGAAGGGGGGTTTGTCATATGGAAGACTGTGGAATTGATTCTCGTTTTTACATTGTTTTTAAGTTTTTTTGTAGTTTGTCACCATAAACAGTCAAAAAGTCATGTTTTAGAGATAAGTTTTTTCTTAGAAAAAGTTTTAAGTACGTTAAAGCTTGTTGCACTTATTAGCTTATTAACATTTTTTGTCTTAGCTAAAAAAAGTGAAACTGCCATAACTTTTAAGCCCGTTTTCCTGCTTATTTATAAGCAATCTCAAAAAGTTGTAGTTTTAAAAATTGTTAAGCTCAAGGAGCTTAACAAGTTTGTTTGAAAAAGTTTTCAAAAAAAAAGGGGAGACAAGGGGAAACCCGGGTGAGCAAGGCTCGAACACAGGCCTCAACCCTCGATACACCCCTTTTATAACACCATACTTACCGCTGCGCCCTTGGGACTTCTACGTTAGAGTCCCAAGTGGTTTAGTATTTAAGGTATTTTTAGCCTTTTAAGCTATAAGCTCGTTTGAGCTTAATTTCGGCTTATTTATAAGCCAAATTTTGGGTTTCTTATTTTTCGTAGGTTAGTATTAGTGTTTAGTATTTTAGGTAAGTTTTTCAGAATTTTTTTAAATAGTTTAGTATGTTTTATAATTTAATTTCGTTATAAGTTTTAAAAATTCATAAAAAATATAAAAATTATCAAAAAAATATTTTTCTTTTTTAGAAAATTTTCTTTAGTCATATACTACGTAGGAAAAATATAAAAACTTTTGTAGGGTTAATTTTTCAATCTTTTGATTTTTAAAGAACGGGGCTCGGGTACGGGTTTTGTCTTGACTCGTTTTTGGGTCAAACGACCTCCGTTTTCAGTCTAGTCTTTTTCATTCTTCGTTATTAGTCCCCTAGAGTAGTTTAGAAGTGAAAATTTCTTTGTAGGGTTAATTTTGAAGATTTTAGGTTTTTGACCCTTTGTTCGGGATTCGTGCTCTCGTTTTTTAGCTTAATTTCATAATTTTTAGGTTTTTCTTAATCGTTTTTGTTTGTTATTGTTTAATTTAGCTTTCCACACTCTCAAATCATTTCTCTCATTCAAAATCCAATCTTTTGACTGTATCGATTCTCCAACACAGCCTCGTTGGGGATAAACGACCCGGGAACATTCTATACTACTTTCCGGTTTTATTGATTATTGTAGTGTTTTTTAGATTATATATATTTTATTTTATTTTAATATATATATATAGTTTGAAAAGTTATAAATCAATTTTTGGCGCCGCTGCCGGGGAGGTTGTGAAGCCGTTTATCGTTTAGTTTGTCAAGAAGTGTTTGAATCTATGAATATTATCATATAAAAAAAACCAAAAAGAAAAAAAAAACCAAAAGGTACAAAAATATTTTCATTTTCTTTTAGTATAATTATCATTTAAAAACTAAAAAAAAACCAAAAATATAAAAACGTTGTCTTTAATTATCAATAAAATTCACAAATTGGTAAAAATACCAAAATATAATATTCTCAATCGAGGTATTATCATAATAACTTCCGGTGAACTTGTTGGTTCCCAGCTCGAACAAAAGATTTAAAAACTTGCCTTTTGTGTCACTTGCGAGGTACGGTTCACCTTTTAAAGGATAAACAAACTCTAAGAGGGGTATAAGGCGGGTTGTTCCGAGGAACTACGACCCTAAAGGAAAAAGGTTTTTAATAGCTTCGCGCTTTCCTATTCCTCCGCTCCTTTGTGCGTTTTTCTTTTCGAAGAGTTACCGAGAAGCTTGTCGATTATTAGGTTTAAGTTGTCTTTATCGTTGTCCGTTATTAAAATAAATTGTGAATTTACCTTTGATAAACCAAAAAGAAAAAAAAATTAGTGTAAATTTTCTTTTCTAGTGTATGCGCACTCGTTCCCAGTCTCGTAATCTTCATAATCAACAACACCAGGCCCCACCTCCTGTTGTTGAACCTTTTAATCTTGAAGAACCATTTGAAATCCACTCCCCCCCCCTCCCTTAGCTCCAATGATGGATGATCAACGAACTATGGCTCAGTTGCTTGAAGCACCCACCGCGGGTTACGAGGATGCCATCGTTGTGCCCGAAATCACCGCGGACAACTTTGAGCTTAAGCACGGTCTGCTTAACCTCGTTCAAAACAAGCAATTCTTCGGACATGACAAAGAAGATCCTCATGCCCACATCCGATATTTCAACAAGATCACTTCTACGATGAAGTTCCCGAACGTCGGTAAAGCTTATGCTTTTCCCATTTTCCCTCGAGGGGGCAGCCCGGATTTGGCTTGAAAAAGAACCCCCTCGATCGATTCAAACATGGGATGATCTTGTCTTAAAATTCATCAACAAATTTTTCCCTCCTTCTAAAACCACAAATCTTCGAAATGAAATCACGAGATTTCAATAAAGATTTGATGAGACATTTTATGAAGCATGGGACATGTAACATCCGAGAATTTTCGAAATTTTGAATGACGATTTCAATCTTTGACTTTTAGGGTCTGGCTTGACTTATAAGA
>BQNB010152071.1:2114-15820 GCA_026074375.1 Tanacetum coccineum | reverse complement strand
AAGGATCATGATGCTTTGACGAAGGGGCAATCGTTATCATCTTTAGCATTTTCGCATCTAATTAAACCAATCATTATGCAAGAAAGAAAGCCAATAATGACTTGAAACTAATATGGGTACTTCTATTCCTTTGGTTATCCGTTGCTTGGGACTTTTATGGTGCTGGATGAAGAGAAAGTACAGACAAGAAGCTTTGTAATAGACATTAATTTTTCTTAATGTTGTTTTTTCTATGTTAAAATTGCTTCTTTCTTAAGTCACTATTGTTGGTGACTTGATTGGGCTTCTTAATGCCATCACCAGTGAAATGAAAAGTTGTTTGTTGTAGGTCAGGATTGGGGCGCGTTTGTTGCTTGGTACATATGCATGTTTAATCCAGATAGAGTCAAAGCTTTAGTTAGCCTTAGCATGCCATTTTTCCCTAGAGGCCAATGGGATACCTTATTCAAATGATACGAGTTGTGCATGGCGATGATCACTCCTTGTGTGAGATAAAGTACAATCTCAATCGACCCGGTCTTAACTAAATGATCATAAGATTTAATGATTTTTATTCTATTTAGGGAGTGTTCGGGATTGCTTATTCTAAACGATTATCTATTTGACTCGTATCCTTTTTAAGTAACGTTTTCTATTTTGCTCAATTGACCTATTATCAATAAACCATAAAGTAACGCTTTCTATTTTAAGATGTAAAAAGAAGTGTTAAATTGTTTAGCAATAACATATTATTATGAAATGAACCCGCCCGTTGGGAGGGTTATGTTACTAGTATATATAAATATATATATATATATATATAGGGATAGGATCATGAGAAAACCTAATTTCGGTGGAAAACCCAGAAAACCTAGAAAAACCAAACAAATGCCCTAAAAAAACCAAACAGATGCCCTAATTTTTTCAGGCTAAAAATTATTTTTTCAGGCAAATATGACCTCGATTTACTCTTTGTAAAAACCCAAAAAAACCAAACAGATGCCCTAAAAAACTAAACAGATGCCCTAAAAAATCTTTTATATAGCCTGAAAAAATTAGGGCATCTGTTTGGTTTTTGAGTTTTTTACAGACATTATATCGAGGCCATATTTGCCTGAAAAACCAATTTTTAGTCTGAAAAAATTAGGGCATCTGTTTGGTTTTTTTAGGGCATTTGTTTGGTTTTTCTGGGTTTTCCACCGAAATTAGGTTTTCTCATGATCCCATCCCTATATATATATATATATATATATATATATATATATATATATATATATATATATATATATATATATATACACACAAAAGAATTAAATTAAATTGATATACAACTAATATTGAATATATCAATTTAACTTATAAGAGAATTTTTAACGAAAACGTCTTTCTTTGCAAGGTATTGTTTTCTACATCTCTATCAAGGATCACTCATGAAAACATGATCACATTCGAGGTATATCTCATCATAACCATCTAAAAGGTAAAGCTTCAAAAGACAACTTTTAAAATATATATATATATATATATATATATATATATATATATATATATATGGTTTGAAAAACTTATTTGGTATCAAAACTTTCTATCAACAACTTATGTTGAAAGATCCATAAAATATATTTCTCAAATCCAAATATCTCATTTTAATTTACTAAAAATTATCTTCGGTCAAAATCTTCATTGACCTTCTCGAGATAATTCACACATCTCGCGGATCTAAGGTACGCCTCTAACTCATCTTAATATAGGATTGATTGGTTTATCTTTATGCGTAGATTTAGTGTCAAAAATATTGTGACCTATGATTAATGCTATGCTTGATGTTGAATAAATGATTATAGTCATTCTATGTGCTTATGTGAACTAGACTGTACATACTCTATATACTTATAAATACTCTATGTGTTCGTATGAATATAATCTATGTATATATATTATTTTCGATAAATGTTTTTGTCGTGTATCTCACTCTTCGGTCACAAGCGTCTCACACTCGTCACGACTACGCCTCATCACCGACTTTGACTATTTAAATCAAAAATCTATCCTATAACTTTCAAACTTCAAAACCATTCTCCCCATTATATCAAACCATTTCAAAAATCAAAACACACATCTTTTCCCTCCTCTCCAAAATCTTTCGGACATCAACCATCATGGATTTTTCCGCGGAAATTTTTACCCCCGTCATGATCATGATCATCACCTCACTTGTCTTGCTCATCTACCTGATGTGCTTTTTCTCGAACGGCGATGTGTTTTTTATTTTAGCATTTTATATTTTCATTGTGTATCCTATACTTTGTATTTCGCTATATTATGAATGGAAATATTATGGGCTTATTTGAATAAGTCTAGTTTATGTATTTTATATTATATTAATTTCTCGTTTCTTTTATCTGAACGACAACATCCGTCTTATACTCGAATGTTTTCCGTCACATGTTTTGGCATGACTCAATGGTACCATTTGGCAAAAACCTACCTAAAGTGGCATAAAAATTATTTCTAAAAAGGTAATATTTATATAAACCTTAAAACAACCAAAAAGGGAAGTCTTCTTTTCCAAAACACACAAACAATAACCACCACTTTCACAAACGAATCAAACCTAGGCAAACCCTCATCTTGGGATTTTTCAAAACCAACTCGTAAGATCAAACACATTGTAAGTCTAATTCACAATCATACTCGTTGTTTCAATTATTACTTTGTATTTTACATTTAATTAAGTCATTGAATTATGACCAAATCCATCTAATTGTAAACACAAGTTGTTAATCACAAGATACAAAGATTAAGAAACAATACTTGATGTTAATCAAACTTGATTAATTCATGAAAACCCATATGGGTCGAAATTTTTGAAAATGGCAGGATTATGGGTTTTACACACGACATTGTTAATACACGTAAAAACCACACTTTTGAAAGATGAAAATTAAGTGGTCATAATCCAAGGTTTGATAGCGAGTCAAAATTTGATAAGTTGTCATTTTGTCATGATAGGTCTAAAATGCCACACGCTACCGATCATGATCACCAAGACACCGTCGTCTACATTCCAAAATACCATCGTACTCCCGGTCTTGAACCTGAAGAACGTACCACTTACAAGAATCTTGAAAAACGTTTCATCCACGAGGGTCATGTTATTGAACCTTGATTGTCTTCTCGATATTGACGAGAAATTTTGTCCCCTCTTTGTCTTACAATTCTACAAAACCTTCCACATTAAAGATAATGAGGATGGTACCATGTCCATTGGTTTCTCTATCAATGGTAATGATTTCCTTCTTCCGCTTCATCCCTTCACCGAAATTCTCCGTGTTCCATGCATTGGTGCATGTATGTTCACAACCGATTGGTCACTAGGTTTCCTTCCCTATAGTACTAGCCCAAGCCCTGCCTATCGAACCACTTTGGATGATAGCATAGTTGTCCGTGACACCATCTTTACACCTAGAACCGTCTTTACCCAAAGGAACAAAGGAAAAATAGTGGCTAAAGATGCAATGAAAATGGAACTCAATTGCATCTCGAATTCAAGCAATGGGAAAGAATCATCTTTGAAAATGCCTTAAGCCTAGACGGAAATAGAGATCATCCTAATGGAGGTCTTGTTTACATTCTCTACTCTCTTGTAAGCCATCAACCCTTCAATCTTACCTATTTTATTTCCAAACGAATGATTATAGTTGTTAACAATAACAACAACACAGTCCTTCCATATGGAATGCTTCTTACTCGCCTCCGTAATTTTATCTCTAGTATTCAACCATCCCCTCTCACCGATGATCATCATCTTGCTGACAGTGTGATGGTACCTCTCACTAAGAGGCAAGTGTATAGATTGATTATAGAAGGAAATCGACCTTATCCTCTTACCGACTCCTCTAAAGAAGCTCGAGATGAAGTACAAGCAGGACCAACCAACCCCATCGACAACACCCATCTCGATCCCATTCAATACATTGATGAGTTGCCTGACATTCTCGATGCATTGGAAGAATTCAAACAAACCAAAGGAATGCTTAAGTGCCTCGCCAATTTCCTTTGTGGTGGCAAGAAGAGGAAATGAGATACACGGATGTTCGTGTGTTAAAACTTTGATACATTTTTTTACTTGTATTTGTGTTAGATGCTTAACTGTGTTTGAACATTCTATGGTCATGTATGATGATGTTTCATGATGTATGCCACTACTTTATTTCCCGAATTCTAGTTAAGGAGTGTTTGGTTTAGCACCTTTAACATAGCTAAGATCATATTGGATGTCTATGCCTTTTAGACTAAACGAGGAGTGTTTTTAGATAGTGATTTGACAAATAGTTAGATGACGGAACCCATGGAAACACACTCGTGCAAACATTCTGTTTTCTTTCTGCTCAGCCGGGCCCTTGTGCAACAAATTGGAGCCTTCATTTTGAAGGATCCGAGGGATCCGGTCTGAGTCAGTAGGAAAACAGAAGTCTCATTGGCCACTTTTTGCATCAAATCTTTGTTGAGCATCGATTGTTCTCTGCATTTGTGATTAATGCCTTAGGTGTTGACTAAGTTTGAAGCCTTCTAATGATTGAAATGCATGCTTTGTGTATGGGTTTAGGAGTAAATATGTTAGGTGATCATTTAAGGATAAATAGGAGCTTATGCTTGCATTTGCCATCACCTCCATCACCACCACTTCTCTCAAACTTGCAAACACTTCCTACCATCATCTACCATGACTTCAAGTGCTTCCTCTTCCACTAATGCACCCAAAAGGTCTCGTAGAGTCTTAAACCAAACACCCCCTCCAAGACCAAGACTTATTGTGAAGACACCACTAAATTCTTCTCCTCTCATTACTCTACTTTCCGTCACTCCTCCAATCACCTCTCACCCATTTCTAGACAACTTAGGTGATATTCCACCTAGACCCGCCAATCCATCTCCTAGATCACCGTTGAACCAAACAACCCCTCAACCAATGAACCACCACAGACCTATCTACTCTATCACAAGCATGATGAATACTCAGAAACCATGTTCTCATGGAGGAAAATTTGTCTCATGATCAAGTGATCCAAGCACTTGATCATCTTGACCTTCAAGACTCTCAACATCGGAAATCCATTATTCCAAACATCCCACTATCTCATCCTCATCCACCGTGTTTTGTTCCTCCACCTCCATTCACCTTCAACTTCCTTGATGAATCCCTTAGGATTGATGGGCCATTAAAGCCCCAAAAGTCTCTCATGAGTGCATGTGTATCCATTGTGAACACACCCAAAAACTCTACTTCCAAATCCACGACAAGGTGCGGTTCATGTTCCACCATCTCCTAGAGCGGATACACGAGACCTCAACCCCATGCAAATATAAGTAGAAGGCGTTAGGGTGTTAGGTCTAATATTTTATTCATATTTAATGTTGCCATGATCTTAGTTTTAAAACGACTTAGTAGTCGTTTGTATTTTATTTCATGGGTTAACATGTTTATGTTATTTACGAATGAATGAAATGTGTTTCTTCAATTTCATGAATATGTGCTACTTAGTATATACCATTATCTCTAGTAACTACTACCTTTGCCATTGACCTTTGTATTCATGGTTATCAAAAAGTTCACTGCAGGTCTTTTGTTAGACCGGATCCTTCGGTTAAAATCGGACCCTTCTGAGTAAAGGCTCCAGGGGATCCGGTTTCACAGTCCATGATTTTTCATTTTTTTCTTGCATATTCGACTTCGTAATCTTGTGTGAAGGTGTTCCCTAAGCTAGGGGAGCTCGGGTTTTATATTTTTTTTCTAACCCATATCCTATGAAGGAATCCCCTAAGCAAGGGGGAGCTCGGATTTTATGTTTATACTAACCCGAATTTTATGTAGATTCCAAAAATCGTCTCCCTAACATTGAGCTTCATAGGAAAGCTCTCATTAAGGGGGAGCTTTTAGCATCGATATTTTTCTCGAAACTATCTCATATTACCTATTCATTCACGGTTCATAATTATTTCATATGAGTGTTAGTTTCTCCTCGACGCTCTTTTTGTTTAGACAAAAAGGGGGAGAAGAGAGTAAAAACTCCAATTTGAAACTTGGACGTTTAATTTTACTCACGAAAATGATATGTTTTGTCATCAACAAAAAGGGGGAGATTGTTAATACAAATAAGCTCGTAAAAACGCTTATTTATATCCTACGAACTTTTCGTATTTTGTTGACAACAAACATATTTCCGTAATCGTAAGTAAAACTGATAACGAGTTTCGAACCAATAGTTTTCTAACTCATATCATTCACCCTCATGTTTAGTTTAGACCTCTAAAAGGCCAAGACTTGTTTTTCTCCCATGACTAATGTTTTCCGAATATTCATTAAGTCATTTAAAATCATTTTCGTCAAAATCACAAAAGATTAAATTGACAAAAAGATAATCAATATTTTTAAATCATCGATTTTCTCAAAACTTGTGAAAACTACAAATAATCCTTTGATTATTTATTTTCTTTTCTTTACTCAAAAACATTTTTCATAAACTTTCTTTTTTAAGAAATGCTAAAATAAAATGTATATTACCAAGTGACATCATGGATGACATCACATGCAATCTAGGAAAGATTTGGGGGTTGAATGGGTTTTACCCGAGGACTAGGAGAAAAACCCGATCAAGTCCCCACCCAGTTAGCTGGATACCGTATGGCTGGATACTGAATATTCGAGCATAGACGGTATACTGCTGGATCGCAAAGATACTCAGATCAAAGTACGCTGTAGTCATCGTCAGGATCGATTACTGGAAGGACCAATGAGAAAGAGTCAAGTCTGAGATGAGTAATCAGATGGTCGAAATGAAATAGGCTGCCACTTTCTATCCCCTGTCTCGCCAAGATTCACTTACCAATCAAACTTGATGTGGCCAAACAGTAGATAGTTTTGTCTATAAATAGCAGCCCTTTCCCCTCATTCCAACTTGCCCCTTTCACTTATATCTTCCCTCTAACTCTCTTATTTCAGATTCATGTTTAGGTTAGGTTTCTCATAGTGATTCTCTTGATGTATCGAGATCACGCCAATTTCTTCGAAGACACTCGAAGCCCAAGTTCAACCTTGTGGCTACATCTCTAACCTCTTAGAAGACACTTAAAGCTCAAGCACTACCTTGTGGCTACATCTTCAATACCCTCTCATGCTTAGTCAAGATCCTTCTTATAGTGATTCTTTCAAGGTGTGAATATCACGTCATCCGAGACGTTCAAAGCCAATCTAGTCTTTGAGTCATATGTATCTAGTTTAAGATTCATTGTACTTGTCATCTCATGGTCCTATGTCCAAGATCTATGATCTTTACATCTCGTGTTCTTCTCAACTGAGATCCATAATTTATCATCATAGATCTATACATCTTAGGAGCGGAAAGGCCAAAGGCTAAGTATGTGTTGACTTCGAGTATAGATCCACATTTCTCTAATGAGATCTATGATCATGATATTTCATGACTTGATTTGATAAGGATTACGAACATGTCAAGTCATGTTCTTTAGGATGTGATCCGTGATTTAGACAAGATCCCATCATCGAGTCATTTCTTTCTCCCTCATTGTAAACTCTCACTAAATCAAGTTGTGATTGAGTATTGTGTCGGTTCAGTCATGAACCCAGTATTTGGGGAAATACCATTAGAGTTGTGTCATGTAAGGGTTGGTTCTACCCAAGGTGTGAAGAACCCGGTATCTAGCTTTGTACTAGATAAAGGTGTAAGCAACGTCGTGTCGTGTAAAGGCTTTCTTTACCGAAGAAGGAGATCCCGGTGTAGTGTTTAGCAACTCTCGAGTTAGGTGACTCGGGGAGTGGATGTAGGGCAAGGAAGGTGTCGTTGTGCCGAACCACTATAAATACTCGCGCCATGGTTGTCTCTTTCTTTTCTTTATTCTTGTTGTTTCATTTCATTTGTGTCATGCATAAAATCAAGATCTGTCAAATCATGTAAACCGGAATTAATTATATCAAGACTTTAATTTTTAAGTGGAAACATATTCACCCCCTTTACGGTTTCCACAAAGGTTTATCTAAGGAAAAGGATTAATAATCTAAGGATTTAAAATATATTCTAAGGGAATATGCTTATTTAGTGAGGCTAATGGAATATTAAATGATCGGGAGTTTATGTTGGTGAACTTATACCCGTAAAAAGGTTAATTTCTCACAACGTTGGTTTATTTTGATCTTAACCCTTATATGTTCGCGTTTTTCCTATTTGTTTATAATTTTGTTTAAGATATTGGCTATTAGATTAATACTGACTATTTTAACGGCTTTTGCCCGTTAAAATATTCGAAGAGAAATCTAAGCAATCCGAAGGTCAGCGTTGGCGTTTTTATCGGATTACTAAAATAAAGTAGACGTTTGATAACGATTAATTTAGTGAAAATTAAACGAAACTTAGTTCCCTTATTTCCAACCATATGATCAGCCAAAGACACTTGAGCAGCCATTCTTGTACCCTTTTTTACTTTATTGCCTTTGTACCAATCAGGATAACCTATCCTTTCAAAGCATTGCTCAACCAAATACTCTTCCTGATTACATCCAGTGCACACTTTTTCAAACTCAGTTCTGTTAGATTCACCATTCCTAACATCCTTCTTGCCACGAAAACTAGCCTTATTACCATTCATATTGCAAAGAAAGTTGTTGGTTCATAAGATGAATGAGTGACTTGTTTTTACTTTTCAATCTACTAGACAATATAATAAGCCTTATTCACATTAGGCAATGGATCCATTCCTAGAATTTGACTTCTAATAGATTCATACTCATCACTCAATTTCATCAACTTAGACCTACTATCCATCTCAACAAACTTATCAAGAATACCACAGGTACATTCTCTTATCCTTCCACAATTACGAACAGGCAATCCATTCAAATTTTGCAATTTATCCAAACACCTTTTCAAATTGTTAAAATAAGATGCAATACTAAGATTACCTTGAGAAATGTGGCTTAACTCTCTTTCAAGTTGATAGATCAGAGGTCCATTACTCTGACCATTCCTCTTAGTGATTTCTTTCCACAATTCTTAAGCAGATTGTGTATAGAGAAAAGCACTAGACAACTCAGTTATCATGGAGTTTAATACCCAACATGTAACCATGTAATCACATCTAATCCATCTCTGATGATTCACATCATTCACTGCTGGTTTAACACAAGATCCAACAATGAACTCCAATTTCAACTTAGCACCCAAAGCCATCTTAATGTTCCTACTCCAACCAAGAAAATTACCACCATTGAAAGGTGTTGTGGTTAACACCATGCCAGGATGATTAGAATTACTAATACTCAATGGATCATTCACTAAGTTATCAGTCACCACTGGTAAAGGAGTGTTTGGATTAACAGGATGTTGAGTGTTTGGGTTAAGAGGCACCATTGATGAAATCAAGAAATTAGTTACAAGAACCCTAATAAACTTATCTTGAATCCTGATTTAAACAATTTTGATCCAAAACAGATAAAAAATTGCATAACAAACCAAGAATCAAATGAATCAAGAGTTAGTGTTTATAATGATTGATAACGAGCTTTCGGGCTCTGATATCATATGAACGCGGAAGTATGTAGGTGAAAAAGAAAATATTTGTTATTAATTCATAATGAAGTTGTTATAAAATAAAGGAAAAAGAAAGCCTTATATAAGCAGGAAATACAGTTACTAAGCTATAACAGATATTTAAAAGTCTACACTATTAGTCTTTTTAATTGCAACTAGTTACAAAATTAGTCCTTATAATATTTGTGTTGTAGTAATCTTCAATACAATTTGTCATTTTCCTTCTTTAATTATTACAAAAATTACCCAAAGCTCTTAACGATAAAAACATGAATTTACCCCCATTAATTTTTGATAAAATGAACGAACACAATAATAAGTCCAATTTCCTTTGTTCCCGTATACAATATACACAACATGGTTTGAAGTAGAAGACAAAATTACAAAAACACCCTCCACATCATCATCCCCTTCATCTCACACGTTATTCCTCCCTTCTTTTCCCCCTTCTTAATAAAACACCATCTCTAACCTTTAAAAAAACCTTCACAAAAAAAACAATAAAAAAAATCACCCATTTCTGTAAAAATCTCATATCCTATTATAATCTACAATGTTACATATGTGTGCAAAGCCTATAGAAAGATGCATAGGGCAACGTCACGGTAACATATTACTATGGCATAATGATTTGAAACAACATGCTTCTGGTGATTTTTCTATTGCGATTGCTCGAGCTAATTATAATCTAGAAGATCAAAGCCAGGTTTACACCTCACCTTCTGCTACTTATGTTGGTGTTTATGATGGTCATGGTGGCCCTGAAGCTTATAGATTCGTTAATAGTCGCCTTTTTCCTTTTATGCACAGTAAGTGATTTTACCTTTTTACTGTTTTATTCATGAAATGAAATAGTTAGATGAAATTTGTGTGATTTTATATGTTCATTTATTTGGTTTGATGTTAAGATGTTGATACGAACCTATCGTTATCGGTTTATAAGTCCAAGTGTAGAACTCGCTCAAAAAGCTAGAGGTGGGGACACCTAGACTTTATAAACCACCAATCATATCACGTACTTGGCCGATGTGGGATTGTAACAAATGTGTGTCAATTTGTGTGGTTATATTGTTTTATTTATGGATTGAAGATCATGTTTGGTGATGATATGTTTTTTATAAATTGTTTTTTGCTTGTTAGGTTAATGTTAGAGGCTAAGTTGTTAGGTTAGTTGAATTTTTACTAGTTTGAATGTTGATATGTGACTTTTCTATTTTTATCATGTTAAACTGTAGGTGTTGAAGTTTTTTAGATATTTGAATTTTGTTTAGTTTGAAATATAGTTACATGGAATGGCAATCGTTTCGGTATGTGGTCGAGGATCAGGATCGCGATTCTCTAAGTACTTAGAATTCGGTTCGACGGGGGATAGGTTCATTTAGGATCGCTCCGGTACGATGTACCCAATAATTAATATATTCCTAAGTGTAAAAAGAAAAACCCTATCGTTAATGATATGAAAATAGTTTAATACTGCTCAAATTTCAATAAGTTATAACAAATTGTCAATTACATATTTAAGTTTGTGAGATTTTAAAGTCAGATGTTAACCTTAAAAAATTAAATCATGAGTGGAAAGGACCCGATTCAGATCATTGATTATCCTGATCCCGACTGAATCGTACCCGATTTGAGAACGCCCGAACCGGATCGCAATTCGTGGCCTCTAACGAATTATGTGACACAACCAAGAATCCAACACAGAACAACAGAGTTGCATCTGTCCCACTATTCCTGTCTCAAAACATCATCATCTGTTGGCCTTTCACATTTACCATTTATAAACCCAAGTTTATTTTTAGTATGTAAAGCAAGTTTTATAGCAGCAGACCAAACCTTATAGTTTTCTGTGCCCTCGATTTTAAAAGAAATAATAGGATTTCCATTAGAGTCATTAGCATGTAAAAAATAAAAGGTCATAGTCACTGAGCTAGCTCAGAGCTACCACCCTATTCAACCTTTTTACTTGAATCACCAGTCATTAAGCCAATAGAAAAAAACACAAACAGGAAAAATCACACAAGAATAAGAAAAACAACAAACAAGAAAGCAAGAAGCAATCAACAAATAGACAAACACTTCAAGAAGACAGAAACAGATAGCAGAAATCAAATAACCACCAACACTAGTGTTGCAACCCTCCACTATCTTATTTCCCTTCAACCACTTATATAACAAATATAACAAACCTAACAAACTTAACAAACAAATGCAAGAACCAAAATTAAAAGCGTGAGTGGTGTTACAGAGCACGCGCATCAACAAGAACCCAACAAGATCAAGCAGATCTTTATACCAACAAATTAAAGCACAACAGAAAACAACCTGTTTCATAATCAACAAGTTAATTCTAATCAAGAAATCACAAATCAAGTAAAACCCTAATTTTAAAAATTTAGGGATTTTACAAGAAACACGTTTAATCATAGGATTAAACCACATATCAAACAAGAAACAAGACAAAACAACCTGAATTAGGGTTTGATACAGTATACCCTAATTAAGACACCAAATCGAACACCACAAACAAGATCGTGAGTGGAAAAACAATAATTTGATAAAAAAAACAACCGATCAATAGTAACCAAAGGCTCTGATACCATATAAACTTTCTCAACCACAACCAGAAACAATCAAATCAAACTAAACTTTATTAGTCTGAACATAACCAACCACCCCTTTGCTCAGATAGTTACCGTATCTAGTTTTACAATGAATCAAAAGAAAGACTAAAACGATTACAAAAGGTTTCACAAACCCTAGAATGATTCTAACAACTTTAGAGAAAGAAAGCTTTAATTTTCTTGAGAGAGATAAGAACATGAAAAGTAATTAGATAGAGAATGATTGGGGTTTATATAACCCTTGACTTGAACTTTAAGCTCCCATCTAGAAAGCACCTCTATCTTCGACAACTCTTCACTTAATACCCTTTAGCTTACAACACCTTGCTATAAACTTCTAAACCTGAAACAAACACAAAAAAACAACTTTCCACTACATACAAAACACCCCCTTGACCAGATTTAGTTTAATAAAGAGACAACTCAATAGTTGGAATGTTGATCTGTGTGTTTGTGTGATTTACTGTTTCATTGCGACCGTACTCTTTATTCGTATGAATGGTTGAATACTTGAATTTAGTTTGGTTTGATGCTATATGGATGTTTTCAGAACTAGATAGTGTGATTCACAATTCCATTGATCAGTTTTGTGAAGATGTATTTAGAGGGGGGGTACGGTGCGCCGTGGGAGGCGTTTTCCCCACGGCGCCACTAACCGTACCCACCTTTGCGTTTTCGATCCTCAAACCGTAGTTGCCAGTCGACGCGGTCCCGGAAAACGCGACGGCACGACGCGAGAACCCGTACCGACCACGGCGTTTTCTTGTCACGCCGTCGTGCATATACTTTTTTTCTCGTTTTGTTGGGTTTTTTCGTTGATGTGTTTCGTGTTTTGGCCAGGAAGAAGAAGATCTTGTTGCAGGTATCAAGATTCAAGAGAAAAAAAATATTTTTAAGGAAGAAGAAGACCATCGAGTTTTGATGTTAGGGGCGGCTGGGAAAGTTTAGGGTATGTAGTATAAGTGAAAATGTTACATTTTAACCCCACACTATTACTTTTGTTTAAATAATTTGTTTGTTTTTAAATAAATGAAGAAAAAAATTAGTGGGGTCAACATAACACCAAAAAGTGTGGTGTTAACTAGGGAGCCACTTTTTGGTGTTATGGTGGAGTTCGGTGTTATGGAAAAAAGTGGTGACACTACTTTTCACCACGGCTTGAGCACGACGGCTCAACCGTACCCCGGCCTCTTATGTGTAATTGTTGCGCAGAGTATGCAACAGAGCAAGGAGGTATAGCTCCAGATGTTATAAAGAAGGCATTTAGTGCTACCGAGGAGAAATATTTTCAGTTCGTTAAGCACCAATTGCCAGTTAGACCGCAGATTGCATCGGTTGGGTCATGTTGTCTTGTTGGTACTATTTCTAATGATGAATTACATTTTGCTAACCTTGGGGACTCGCGAGTAGTTCTTGGTCAAAAAGTTTCTGTTGGTGGAAAGCCTAGAGTGGTTGCAGAGCGTTTGTCAAGAGATCATAATGTTTAGTACGAGGAGGT
>BQNB010152070.1:3869-15820 GCA_026074375.1 Tanacetum coccineum | reverse complement strand
TAAGCTCTTGCATATGTGTACTGTGGCCGAATATCAGAATGAGTTTGAGATGCTTATAAATCGAGTAACGGGGATCTTTAAAGGGTTACTTAAAATATTTTATATCTCAGGACTTAAACCGCTTCTAAAATGTGCACTTCTAAGTTCAAACCCCAAAACTTTAGAATAAGCTTTTTCATTAGCCCGTGCAACGAAAGCACGCTTCACGAACCTACAACTATTGAAATTTTTAAAGTCGAATCCTTCTTCAAAGCCCGTATTGTCGAGGCCCGTTTGAGGACGAGTGGTCAACCACAGACATCGCCAAAACAAACGACCTAAATGCAGGGGTACAGGTTCAAGATCTTGAGGAAACAATTCGCCATAAGCCGGACAAGGTAAAAGCTTTCCAAACAAGTATGGTTGCTCCTTTTGAAGAACACGAGCAACAAGAAAACCAAGATAACCTAAATGAAATTTCTAAAGAAAAAGATGACTCCAAACCACCAATTTCCACTGACACTTTTGGCAGCAATGGTGGTAATGATTCAAGAACTTCAAGTTCGGAGACACCCGCGAAGGAAGTCGTGGACAACGGTATTGAAAGTGAGGTGGTTGTCGGCCTTCCGGAGGAGTTTCAAAAAGGAGATATGGTTGATGCATTGTTAAGAGTGGAGCAA
Organism: Tanacetum coccineum; assembly: GCA_026074375.1. Taxonomy (NCBI): domain Eukaryota; kingdom Viridiplantae; phylum Streptophyta; class Magnoliopsida; order Asterales; family Asteraceae; genus Tanacetum; species Tanacetum coccineum. The sequence goes on along the minus strand of BQNB010152070.1, from coordinate 15,161 downwards.
AAAAAAGGGAAGGAGAACCAACTATCTTGGCAACATTTGGCAGCGATTGGGGTATAACTATTTGGGATCCCAGAATTCAAGATAATTTTTTTAGACAACACCTTGAGGACAAGGTGGTTTTTGAAGGTGTGGAGAGTGTTACGCCAGTGTTGGAAGAGGTCCCCAGAAGTCCAAGCCCGTATGGCATAAAGATTATGCCATATAATCTATCCTTATTTAGGTGTCATTGTTTAGGAATGTCTTCATGTTTATTTAGGAAAGTCAATCAAGAGTGCTTTTCAAAACAACACCTTGAGGGCAAGGTGGTTTTGAAGGCAACGAATGATACGCCTGGGCCCGAGCCTATGGCCCATTTAGCTATTAGGGTTTTACCCTATTTTATCTTATAAATACTTTTGTACTCTTTAGTTAATAATCAATCAATCAAGTTAAGGATAAAACATCTCTTCTTCTTCTCTATTTTCTTAAGGAGCTCGCACATGCTTGAAGTGATGTCCTATCCCAATACAACCCCAAGCAGTCGATAATACTGTTGGTGATCAAGAAGACTCTAACATGAGAGATAAACAAGAAGTAAAAAACGCTGATGATCAAGATATCAAAAACGTTAAAGATGAAGAAGGCAAGAATGTTGAAGATCAACAAGTTTCTGAGCAGACCATTAATGAGACAGCAAATACCATTACATCATTGCAAAGTGAAGTAGCTTCACTTGAGGCAAAAGGGTCCTTAGATGCTAATGAAGAGATCAAAAAAACTTATACACGGGTTCATGAGTTGGAGAAGCAAGCGGAGAAACTTCTAATGGAGTTGCAGTTAAAGAACAACTCTAGGGAGGCTTTAGAAACCAAGTCAAAGGATTTTGAGAAGAAGATGATTGATCTAAACCCGACGCTTTATGATCTTTAAAAAGTTAAAACCAAACGTGCTCTAAAAATTGATGATGAGTAATTTAAGAAGGCTAAGTCTGAAGCGACCACAAAAATTAGAACACTGGAAAAGGTTTATGGTGCTTGGCGACCACCCTGACTCGCATCTCGTTTGGTTGTTTATCAGCCTTATGTGAAGAACCATTGGAAAAAATTCATGTTTATTCAAGGAAGAATATAGGATCCTAGAATCAAGATTTTTTTAGACGACACCTTGAGGGCAAGGTGGTTTCGAAGGAGTTGGGAGTGTTACACCCTTGGAATGACTTGAAATGGTCGAAATGATTTGTATTTCTAAAATCCTAATATTTGACAAATAATGGCACAATTAAACATAACCACGAAAAACGATAACGGAATAAAGTAAACAAGACAAATAAGCTAGAACACTAAAATTAAACCCTAAATACTTTTCTAAACTTTTTCTAATTCTAATTAACTATTTAAAAGTAAAAAGATAAGAAAATTCTAAACCGAGAGTAATTTAAGCAAAAAACGAAGAAAATGAGAACGGGGATCGAATCCCGTTCTTTAAAAAGTGAATTTTTAAAATATTAACCCTACGGAAGTAAATTTCAACCTAAGCCTAGAGTATGATAAAAGAAATATTTATAAAAAAGAAAATTATTTTTTTGATTATTTTTCTCTTCTTTTTATGAATTTTGTAAAGTTATAACAAAATTATAATTCACGAAAAATGGTTAAAACATTAAGCAAAAATCCTAAATTTGTTACTAAAAATACTATTGATAAAGAAGGTTGCAAGAAAAATGAGAAAATCTGCAATAGCAACCAAATAACCGGGAATCTCAATTAAGCATGTCGAAGTGCTTCTTATATTAAAACTCAAAAAGGGTTAAAAGATTAGATTGTGCAAAGTTGGACGTAAAAGTCCCAAGGGCACGTTGGTGAGGGTGTGTGTTGCGATGTTTATAAAAGGGTGAGACTAGGTTGAGGTCGGGGGTTCGAGTCTTGCTCACCCCCGACTTCCTTGGTTTCCCTTTTTTATTTTGCAAAAACCTAAAAAATGCAAAGTGTAAAACAGATTATATAGGGACACATTGTTTAGTAAAAAACAACTTTTTTTTTGAAAACTCTTAAATAAGCGAAAAGAGTTTTAAAAAATTTATGCTTATTTAAATAGACATAACTACTAAACATAACAAGCTTGCATGTTTGTGGTTTTTTTTTTACTTTTTACAAAACTTAATAAGCTAGAAACTAGAATAAGCTAAAACAAGGACTGCATAAGCTATTACTAACCTAATAAGCTAAAGTTAACTAGAAATATGCAAGCAATAAGCTGGAAAACCTAATAAGCACTTTTGATAAAACTAAAAACTAAACAGCCTCAAAGGGCATCTTTGAGCTCAATTTTTATAAGCTAAAGGAACCTTATGGCTTTCTAGCTTATACCAGCTTAAAGACTAGCCAAAAAGCTACTAAAAACTACAAACAAAATGTATTTTGAAAATCAAATAAGCACTGAAAAAGCTACATGAAAAGACTACTTTTACTTTTAACTATGTTTTTGTCTTTCTAAGAAAATTTGAAATAAGCTAAGACTTTGCCCTAATAAGCTATAAACAACTTAGAACTAATCTTTTTTATTTTTAAAATCCCCCTAAAACTGTTCTAAACAATGATTAAGCTAAAAATACTAACTAAAAGCTAAAAATTTTAAATAAGCTTTTTGGTGCAAACTGCTAACCAAACAGTCCTTTAAGGGAGTTTTAGGCATATCTTTCAATAAGCTAAAAGATCCTTATGGACTTTTAGCTTATACCACTTAAAACTTTGACCTAAAAGCTATTTAAAACCACTTTTAAAAAGTATTTTGAAACTCTAATGCTTAGCTCAAAAGCTTAATGAAAAAGTTGTTTATGAAATTTTACCTTAGTTTTGGTTTTTGAATGAAAAGACAGAAAACTAATTTTAAGCTTAAAAACTGATGACTTAATGAACTTTTAAAAGCAAAGTAAGTTGAAACAGATCTACTATTACCTAAAATCTACTTGTGAACAAAATTTGAAATTCTAAAAACTATTTTTACCTGTTGATTTTTAAGTTAGAAAATGACTATTTGTCTATTTGTCACTTCTGATGCAGTTTGCACAAAGTTGACCCAAATCCATATTTTACAAGTGCAGGCTTAAGAGTTAGACTCTACATATTTAAAATACCAAATTAAGACAAATATGCATGAAAACAATCCTAGAAACTCCTTGAGCTTAAAATGATTAATCAACTAACTATATTCTAACAAAAAACTTAAACTAACTTCTAACTAACAATTATTAAAACTGAATAGCTAACAAAGCTCTTTAAAATCAATCAAATGATAAACTCTAAATAAGAGAAGTTTAAATAAAAACAAAGGACCAATGTGACTCAAGTCTAGAAACTAACCCAAACACCCCATTATAATCCATCAAACCATACCAGCTTATCAAAATAAGATTTAAAGAACATAAATCAAATACCAGATATTAGACAACTTATAACAACCTTAATGAATCAATATAAGCAATCAAATAAGCCAGAATTGTAAGCTAACTACTTATGCTACTTATTTTTGGTTTTTCTTACTGTTTTAAGACAAATTATGAAAACTAAAGATTTTAAACTACAAATTAAACACAATAAGCATAAATCAACTATAATAAGCACAAATAAGCTACCTAAACAACAATAAGCAGAAACTAAGCAAAATTACGCTACATAGCAGATTTAAAGCTAGAAAAGGTAAAATAAAGACTTACATAAGTCTCTGCACTAAACAAGGCTATAAAAGGCTCATTTGAGCTATCAACAAGCTCCAGCTTATCCTAAGATAAGCTGGTATGGTCCTAGAAACCCATCCATGTTTGGTTTCCTTTCCTTATTAAGTTGTGGTAAAAATTGAGGGAGGATTTGTGTAAGATAAGCTCAACTAAGCTTTTGAGAGCTTAGTTGAGTAAATAGCCAGCTTAAGAGTAGATAAGAGCTTATAAAAGAGAATGAGAGCTTATAAAATAGTTAAAGCTTTTCAAACCATATTTTTGCATAAAAGTAGATTTATGAAACGACAATTGCACAAATAGAAAACTTTGAATTCTTATTGATAATAAAGCTGAGTACAAGTTGAAATAAAGATTACAATAAGCTAAACATTACTGTTTAAAAGAAAATTACAATTTAAAAGCTACTCTAAAAAGCTAATAAAACTAACTAACTACCCTCGTGTGAGTAAGGAGAGCCTTGTATTTATAGGAGAGAAAGGATTCTTCTAGGTCTTCAAGTCTGTTAAACGCTCCTCTTAATCTAAACCCTCCATTCTTTGCAATCATTGGATGCCATCTCTTCACCGTTGGATCAAAATGAGCACACAGATTGCCAGCGTGGCATTCCTTGTGTCAGAGGCCTTGTACTTCTTTTACATTGATTTTAGTGTAATAGTCCCCTTTTTGGTATGTTTCTTTGAAAGCCCGCATGTCAGTCCCTCTTGTAAGCTTGACCAATTAGAGCCCTTGAGTGACGTTTCTTCTGCCAAGTCGGCACTTGGTACTAAGGATCTTCAAGGCCACGTTGGATTAAGATAAATGCCTTTTTATTGAGGTTAATTTTGATAAAATGAAATGTGGGAGACGGTGAACAGTAAAATTGTTTTTCCCGCCCCCCAATTTCACTCGTTTATATTTGACTTTGGCAAATGGGGTTTGACTTGGGCTTGTATAATAGGGTTTGGGCCATGGGTTTTATAAAAAAGAAATGGGTTGGTTCGGTTAAGGGTTATTAGATAAGAGATAACGACCGTTATCCTTTTAAATAAAGACAACGAGTTAGGTTTTAAGAGGACTTTTTGAGAATTTGTTTTAATAATAAGGGTATTTTTAGAATAATGTATTTGGGGGGGGGGGGGATTGAGGTTTTTGTCCTTCTGAGGTGTACCAAAGGGTTACTTTGGTGACCTTTATTAAAATCTTTCCGGCTGTTGTATACTCTATCCGTTCCCGTGTTCGTGTTTGTCCGGTTTTGACCGTTTTCTTGTGATTTTACAATATCCATACCTATACATTCACAACAACAAAATACACAAAGACAAGCATATTTTTGCACATTTTGATCATTTAAAGGTCATTTTTGATATACAAAAGATATGTGATTTCTCACATATCAAAATTCTCCAAACTAAGAGATTGCCGTGTCCTCACCTAATATTATATGCTCTAAAACCAAATACCTTAAAACCTCCCCAAACTAAATCTTTAAGAAGTAGCTAAGACTTTTGTAAGGAGAGTTAAGAAATCACAAGCTTTAAAACACCCTATTTTCCTATTTTTCAAAACTTTTTTTTTCATTTTTATGATGATGATTTTTTTATGTGAAAACTAACTAGAATATTCTGACTTTCGTTATTTCTATAACTGCTAGGGATCATAGAACAAGATGCATTTCGATCCGAGAATGCCCTAAAAAGGATAAATTCATCGTCCCCGACTTTTCACTTGCTCCAAACCAAGCTTAAAACGAAATCACCGCTAAATATAAGTTAAAAGGCTAACACTACTCATATTTGCAACTTGTGAACTTTTCACTCCCGATAATTATTATATCTAAGGTGAATGTGCTATTTTGAATTTCAACCATGGATCAACATTTTGCAAAATTCTATGTTTCACGTTCCACCCGAGAATAATGAGTTTGAAGGCGAGATCATCCCATGTAGCGACTTTCGTCTCGGCACATCCCAACCTTGCGGCTAAGTGACCAGGCTTTTGACACCCCACAGGGACTAGTATCTGGACTTACGGATCTTAGGTTTCAAAAACTCTCAGGTTTCCCGTATAAAAACTTAAAATAGAATAGTCAAAGTTCTAAAGCATATTTAAATTTAACAAAAAGAGATCTATTTATTAATTCAAACTTAATATTAAACATAACATTTATGCAATTGTAACCCTCAACCTTTTAGAAGGCTGCAACATCGGTTGTGAGCCGGCAAGATGCAACAAACTTTTATCAGTCTCAGATTTTTATTCTTACTATGGGCTTTCTTTAGAAGACTACCACATCGGTTGTGAGCCGGCAAGAGGCAGTAAACTTTTATCAGCCCACAGTTTTTATTATTATTATTATTATATATATTTTTTCATCATTTTATTTTTTTTCAAATAGAGAAGACTTCTTTTTGAAAAATTCAAGTATAAGTTTGAACTAAGACTAAATTTTTTGCTATATACTACATAAAAATTTGTTGATTTAAGTTTAATCTCCAAAAACAACACGTATTATTAATCTGGTTAGGAGCTAATGGGAGAAAAAGCCATAAATTACATACATGAGCTCTTAAGATTTCCAAATAATCCTTGTTTAGTATCCCACTCATACTTAACTCTATCATTTTTTGTTCTTCACGAATTTCCGCGAACGCTTAGCCTAAAAGTTAAGGAACAAGCTAGAGCTCAACACGCTCGATCGGGTTAAAATTTATTCTTATTCTACCCAGTATGGAAGTCAAAATTGTTACAAAACGGGGTACGTGAGAACAATGGCAAAAGTAGGTAAGATCATATCGAAGATATACTACCCCATACTAAAATTAAACATTGTCCTCAATGTTTCCTAGCCTAAGGCTCAAAACCTCATACTAAAACTCAAAAAGTCAAATGCATAACCCAAGCATGAAGAGAGTATCACAAAAATCTCAAGCCGTTTATCAAGTATGCTAAAAGATAAATGTTAGTCGATAATAATCTTAGGATATCGGATTTCCCCAAACTAATGGCAAACAAAGGTTAGGAAGCTCGAGTGGACCGGGACAAAACACCAAACACGAGAGTCTTCATAAAATTTTTGGTCAATCCTACCAAAAATCACAAGCACAAACAACAAGAATCGGAAGAGTACAAGCCTCCTCACATCACAACAGAAATAAGAAAGAAAATAGAAGGATAAGCATAGGGTGCCTCCCACGAAGCGCTTTGTTTTTGGTAACCGAGTCACATAGCTTGACTCGATCCCCGAATTCATTCGTCCTTGGAGAAAGTGTGGAGATCCTGGACTACCTTGGGTGGTAAGTCCCCTCCGAATAGAGCTTCACAAAGTTACGGAATGACCCATTCACCTTAAAGTTTGGGACCATTGGTTGAGATAACTTAATGTTTTTCGTATGGTAAACTTTGGGATGGTGAAAGGTCTGACCATACGCGTTTTAAGCTTTCCGCCGAGAAAATCTTTAAACGAGAGTTGAAGAGTAAAACCGATCACCACAATGAAAAAGCGGTTTTTGATCTTAAAGTCATGAAGCATCATCCGTCCTCATCTTTATATATCAAGAAGGAATTACTATAAGTTGATCACGAAGCTCTTAAGTTCATTAAGTTATAGCTTCCGGTGATAACCCGCGGTTTTAAAGATCAAAATTAGCAGATTCAAAGCCAATATGCCTTTATGCTCTAACTCGAGTAGTAAATGGCAAGACTTCCCGTACACTAGTTTGTAAGGCGTACAACCAATCGGTGTTTTAAAAGCGGTACGAGAGAATGCCCATGAATAAAGCGTCCATCAGTATACGAACCATGAGGCACGGTTTTTCTTCCAACCGTCCTTTCAAGAATAACTTTTAAGCCCCCGATTGGACCCCTCCACTTGCCCACAGTCGTTTGAGGTGATAAGCGGTAGCAAGACGATGAGTGACCCCATAATTAGACATATTACTTAAGCAATTGATCATTACTAAATGGTCCCATCGATCGCTTAAAATAGCCAAGGTGTTCCGAATCGGCGAAAAGAGATTTCAAAAACTTAACTACCAACTCTAGCATCATTTTTGGGGACGTCTTTGCTTCCACACTCTCAAAAGGATAATCAACCGCTACGAGGAGTATTTAATTCCCATGTGAAACGGAAATGGTCCCTATACAAATCGACGCATACATCAAAGATATCACAAACTTAATATAGCTTTTAATGGCACTCATCCTCGTTGTGTAAATATTGCCATGGTCTTTGACACGTATCATAAGATTTGAACATGAGTTATAGGGGTAACTCATATATGTCGAATACCAAAAAAACCGCATCAAATACTTTTCGAGCGGATGAGATTTGGCACTATGATGGCCCCCCGTGGGTCCTTCATAGACAAGGATTGAGGACATCTGAGCTTCTAGCCCATGCACAAACAAAACTAAACACCTTCGAAAAATATTTGACCGCCAAATACGAAAAAGATAGGGATCATCCAAAATAATGTTAAATACGTCCTTAAAAAAATACTTCTTCTTTTGTGTTGAGTCGTCATTCTTTGATGATAAAAATTCCCCCGCATGGAAAATTATGCAAAGTCCGCAAACCCATGGGGTACTTCCACTAGATATTACAACCACAGTCTCTAAAGAAAATTTTCATTATGTCTTTATTTTAACACATTCCTTATGAGATTCTCAAGTCTAATAAATGATCGGAATCCTCGCGAGGTTCTCACATCCTGTTTTTTATCACGGATGAGTGATATCACATTCTTGTAGGAGAAGAACCTATCGTGAACAACCTCGGCTTGCATTTGTTTATTCATAAGGTACGATTAACAGCCGAGTGATCCGCATACACTATGCCTTTTAGAGATAAGACAAGATATGGTCGACAAACTTTCAAAAGCATACACTACGGCAAGCAATTCTTCTCCGTCGTAGTTGTAATGAATTTGAACTTTTGTCCATTGTCTACTAGCATAATGTATAGGCTGAAAAATGCTGTCATCTTTCGTTGTGTCTAAAACGAACAATCACGAAATCGACTTGCATCACACATAAGTTCGAAGGGTATGTTCCAATCAGGACAACTAAGATCGGAGCTTCCTAAAGCCTCTTTTCCAAAAGTCTCAAAAGCACCAAAAGCATCAATACAATCCTTAGAAAACACAAACGGTGTTTCCTTCTCAAGAAGATGAGTCATAGGTCTAGCTATTTTGGAAAAGTCTTGGATAAAACGTCGGTAAAAACCCGCATGACCTAGGAAACTCCTAACACCTTTTACGGTAGTCGGGTGAGGGAGCTTAGCGATAACATCGACTTTAGCACGATCTACCTCAATTCCCGACTTCGAAATTTTATGTCCTAACACAATTCCTTCTCTACACATAAAGTGGCACTTCTCCCAATTAAGAACTAAATTCGTGTCTTCACACCTTTTTAGCATCTTTTCTAAATTGGAGAGGCACGAATCAAAACTATCCCCAAAAACCGAGAAATCATCCATAAACACTTCCATAGTCTTTTCGATCATATCATGGAATATGGCCATCATACACCGTTGGAAAGTACCGGGAGCATTACACAAGCCAAAAGGCATGCGACGGTACGCGAAAGTTCCATACGGGCATGTGAAAGTAGTTTTCTCTTGGTCCTGGGGATCTATCGGTATTTGAAAATACCCTGAAAATCCATCTAGAAAACAATAAAACTCATTTCCGGCTAATCTTTCTAACATTTGATCCATAAACGGTAATGGAAAATGATCTTTTCGAGTTGCTTCATTTAATTTCCTATAGTCGATACAAACTCTCCACCCGGTAACTAAACGTGTCAGAATTAATTCATTCTCTTCATTAGCAACAACGGTTATTCCACCTTTCTTTGGAACACAATGCACTGGACTAACCCATGGGCTGTCGGAGATCGGGTAAATCATGCCGGCATCAAGAAGTTTAAGACCTCTTTTTTGATTACCTCATGAATTTTTGGGTTAACCCATCTTTGACTTTGAACCGTGGGTTTATAATCGTCCTCCATCAAGATTTTGTGTGTACAAAAACGAGGGTCGATACCCTTAATGTCGGTGATTTTCCAAGCAATGGCCTATTTATGTAATTTAAGCACCTTTAAGAGAGCTTCTTTTTCATCATCTTTTAAACCTTTTGCAATAATTACTGGTAACTTCTCGTTTTCTTCTAAGTAAGCATATTCCAAATGAGATGTAAATCTTTGAACTCTAATTCCGGAGGTTCTTCCATTGAGGATTTCGCCTTGATTATTTCTCCTTGCTTTATGTCCATCGGAGGGAGTTGAAACGGGTCATTATTTAATAAATTTTCAATTATCTTCAGAGCAGTTATTACAAAAAGACTAGCATCTCTAACAGGAAAAGCAAATATCTCCCTCCGGATCGCAATCGGCATGATCAATTTCTGATGAAATCGAATCATCCTTGAGATAAGCTTCGATCTCTTCTAAGATGAATTCAGAAGTAAGAGGCTTAGACGTCGGGGTGGGATTGCCACCCGAAGATTTATTAGAAAATCCTAGCAATTCCGGAGCATACTCCTCACAAACCTCATCAATGATGTCAATTCGGTTTACCGACTTATCATTTGTAGAGGAGTATCTCGTAGTTTGATCTAGATTAAAAGTGATGGCTTCATTATCAACCCGAAGGGTTGTTTCTTATCCATAAACATCAATTAAGGCACGACCGGTTCACTCGAAGATCGGCTCCAAAATCTACAACAACAAAGTCGGTAGGAAAGTGGAACTTTCCCACTTTGACATAAACGTCTTCGGCGAGTCCTTTAGGATGAGTTATGGATCGATCTGCTAACTCAAGAGTCATCCGAGTGGGGGTAAGTTCGGGTAAGGATAACTTTTTCCAAATGGAAAGGGGCATAAGATTTATGCTCGCGCCAAGATCGGCCAAGGCGTGACATACATCCATTCCTGGAAAATCACATGGAATAAGAAACTTGCCGGGATCTCCAAGCTTTTCGGGAAGCTTTTTGAGGAGCATCGCTGAGCAATTCTCGTTCAACGGTATCTTAGCTAATTCAAGCAACTTTTCCTTATTCATGAGCAAATTCCTAATCGTAGGAGCAAATTTTGGCATCCGCGAAACTTATGTCAAAACGCAAATCTTGAAACATTTGAAAAATCTTCTCTTTTTGATACGAAGCTTTTTCATGGGACTTTTGATCATCTCGTCGTGAAGGATAAGGAATATTCGGCTTAGGTAAACTCTTTGGAACACTGGGTTCCGGAATAGAAATGGGGGTAACCAGAGGTGGGATTTGAGCGGTACTTCTTTAGAAATTAGATTGCTCCTTATCCGTTGTCTCCTCGGTTTCTCGTTCCACTACCTTTTTAGGAGAATGATTAGTAGGAATCGAGGGTCCCTCGTAAGCAACACCACTTCGAGTAGTGATCGCTTTCATCTCACCCTTCGGGTTTGGAATGGTATTACTCGGAAGAGTACCCGAAGTTGAGGTTTGGTTTTGAAACAATCCACATATCATGTTTTGCAAATTATTTTGAAAGGTAGTTTGTTGATTCATCATGACGGCTTGTTGAGATTTTATCGTGTTTTGAATTTCATTCTTAAGGTCTCCTTT
>BQNB010152068.1:0-15820 GCA_026074375.1 Tanacetum coccineum | reverse complement strand
AGCGAAATACTAGGAAACCCTAGTATTGGGCTTGCCTATAAATAGGGGTCATTTCACACCCCAAAAAGGTACATTCTATCTGACAATTAATACACACACATACTCTGACATTCTCTGATTCTCTGACAAACATATATACTTACTCTCACGCCGGAGCTTAATCGTGGGGTCCGCCCCGCGATAAGGCTAACGATTTACTCTAATTTGTGCAGATTATCTCTTCATTACTTGGATTAGTACAAGATCTACATCACAACCCATTCATCGACCCAGCCCACTAAATGATATGGACCCACATTCACCCCCTACACGGTTTTTGTACTAACATTAACTCTTTAATTACCAGAAACAAAAGTGTAAAAAAAAGTAGGTTGTGTGCACTTAGTTTTTTGGCTCGTTTATATATACAAAGCTCGAGTTCAGGCTCGAGCTTGTTTCGAGCCTTATATTTTGAGCTTGAGCTCGGCTCGTAAAAAAAGTGACAAGCTCGAGCTCGGCTAATTTATATGCTGTTTTGAAGAAAACAAAGTTCAAATGAAGCTCGGCTCGTTAATCACGCTAGGCTCGAGCTCGTTTACTTCTTTTAGGCTCGTTTATACATAGTTATACGTATAGGCAATATGTATACGAATATATATCTAGGGGTCGTTTAGGCTCGCGAGCCTACTCGATCTTTTTGTATAGAGCTCGGGCTCAAGCTCGTTTAGGCTCGGCTCGTTCGAGCTTTTTACCGATCCGATCTCGAGCTTTTAACGAGCGGCTTAGCTCGTTTCCACCACTAGAATGATGTTTTTGAAACAAAACGCTTTATTCTACAATGGATAAAAAGCGTTTATGAAAATGTGATTGTGCTTTATGATATGAAAGCGTTTTGAATAAACATATTCATAAAGCTTTGTCATATCATAAATTACAATCACATTTTCAAAAAGAAAAATAAAACAAAAATTTAAAAATAGTTTAATCTCTTCAAAATCAAAGATTTTTCCATCCCACTTAGAATTGAAATAGGGCAAATCGCATAAAAAGATACCCATCTTATGTCCAATGTCAATTAAAGGTACCCATCTTTTTTTTCCTCAATTTAAGGTATCCATCTTGTTTTTGGTTGTAATGTTAGGCAATTAACAAGTTTTCAAGTTAAATTTCTAACGATCGTTTATTTTATTATTGCATCGTTAGTCCTTTATATGATTTTGTTGAGATTTATTATTTTTTGATTAAAAAATTAATTTCGAAAAAAAAAAATTTTAAAAATTTAACCAAAATTTTTTTAAATAAAATTTTAATTTCAGAAAATTTTTACTTTTAAAAATAATTAACCAGAATTTAAAAAAAAATTTATTTAAGAAATAATATATATTTTGAAAAAAAGTTAACTTTGAATAAAATTTCTAAATTTTTTTTTAAAAATAAAACTCTTTTTTTAAAAAAAAAATTTTGGTTTTAATTTTTAAAAAAATTTTTTCACAATTAAATTTTTTTTCGAATATTAATTTTTTTTTTAAATTTTGTTTTAAATTTTTTTTCGAAACTTAAATTTTTTAATCAAAAAATAATAAATCTCACAAATCTCCTATATAAAAGGACTAATTGAAGAAAAATAAAATAAAACGATCGTTAGAAATTTAACTTGAAAACTTGTTAATTGCCTAACATTGCAACCAAAAACAAGATGGATACCTTAAATTGAGAAAAAAAAAAGATGGGTACCTTTAATTGACATTGGACCTAAGATGAGTACCTTTTTATGCGATTTGCCCATTGAAATAATTGCTCACAATAGTTCATGAACATGTTCAAAAAAATCTAGACCTAATTATAAACCATCTAGATGTCTTGACCGGAATAAAATTAACTTGCAATTGAAACCAAGTAAATTAAATAAAACTATTTATCGACAACTCTTTGCACAAAAGTACGTTGCTTTTATCAAAACGATGTAATTAACAACATACAATTAGGGCTTATCACGGTCAAAAACCAGACCGGATAAATTAGGACCGGACTAATAACCGATTTATCCAAAACTCCGAATCAAGGAGTGAACTAAAATGTTCGATCCAGGTCTAGGTCGGTCCGGTTCGGTTCGTCAGTCCGGTCCGTTTCAACAAAACATGATAGCCGGTTGTGTGTATGACCGCACCAGATTGGACCAAACCGAAAAAGAGGAAAAAGATAGACCGAAGATCATAGTGATAAGATCATACTTAAATATGTTTGATCCGGTCATGTTCGATTCGGTTTCTCGGTTCGGTCCGATACTAAGTATCAAACTATTTATTTATTTCTCAAAAATAAATTGAAACATTCCTTTTTTTTTTTAATATTATATCTAAGATACTATTGTCACTTCAAAAGATATCCACAATTTTATGTAAACCCCCAAATTCAAAAAACACAATCAAGCTGGAGAATTCCGCCCATTCTTTCATTTCAAACACCACCGTCACTGTCACAGCAACCACCGTCACAGTCACTGTAACAAATGGTAGCCTCATTGCATTTGAAATTTATATATATTGAAATTATGTATTGGTGATATAGATGTTTATTTAGGGTTTGATATGTGTATTACTTCATTTTATTAGTGGAACCCTAGGTACAATTATTTGCGATAACCTTTCGGCACTGCCGGAACTTGAACACTGGATGAAAAGTTGAAAATTTATAATTTTATCTTTTTTGAGAAATTTGATTATTAATTCGCAAACACTTGGTAACTGACATACGTCTATATTGCAATTTGTTGAGAATTGAGGGTTTGGAACACATTTACATTCGTCCACGTCATATACACTTCAGCAGTCAAGGATGCTATTATAGTTGTCAGTTGATACTACCCGTGTTTTTGGGTTATATTATAAGAAAAAAGTTACCATTTTCATCCGTGAGCGACTTGCATTTGCACATAATAGTTTTTTCTGCGAGGGAAATCAAAGTCAAATTTTGTAAACTTCCATGTGTTAGTATCTCTTGCGCAAATTGCTTAGAGGCATGTCATATTTGTAACTCGACTTATAACATGTCAGTAGAAAAAAACTAATTAAGTCGATGTGTTAGATGGTTCCTAATCCTAACTTTGAGCAATACTAACCATATGTTTGAGACAGAGATAACGACTTTCCATATAATTATATTTGATGTTCTTTGAGCATTTCATACTTCATACATGATATTTTAGTGCTTGCTGCTCTTCTTGTGTTTTGATGCTTCAAATTGCCATCAAGGTCTGATCTATATTGCCTTTGGATGTGATTTACAAGCAGTCAGAAGTCACTCGTTGTTAAATGAACATATCAACGACTGAACTCGAGCAACACCATGAGGTAAGTAAAGTATCTTGACTTATTTTTCCATTTCTTTTTTGCTGTTACACTAAATTATATATTTGTTAACTCTTCGCTGGTGATGTTCAGTAAAAGCAAATGTGATAGAGATTCTAGAGGCGCTGACACGTCAATGAGAAATAATCTGCGTCAGCATGCCAAATCATACAATTATTCACCGAGCCAAGATAAAATATTGAAATCTAATTTCCTTTTCTCCTTGACACCGCAAAAGCATTCAGTTGGAGAAACAATGGCTGCAACTGCAAGGTATGTTCTTTTGCTATTATATACATTCATCTGAATCATAAGGTGTTTGGTTTCTCTGGGCTTATATGGAGTACGATGGTCTACTTATGTTTTGTTTGCATAACCTAGTATCTAGGATTTGGCATCTCTTAGTTCGTTGGGCTTTAATCAATCTCTCTTTTCTCTAGCATGGTTGTAAAACTCGTTAGGTAGTACTCGAGCGGTTGGCTACCTTGTAGCGAGTAATCGGCCTATGCGGGGAGTACTCTGCATATAAATTTCGAAATTATATGTGTGACAGGCTCATAGCACCATCGAATTGCTCATAGGACCCTAGAAAATGTTTAGAAACATTAACACAGTTGTTCAAATACTTCAAACAGAGTTCTGACATAGTCGACCGAATTTTGACCAACCTGATTTTTTTGGCCGATTCAGCTCAACTCGACTCATCCACTGACCTTGTAGCGATTAATCGCCGACTACTCAGCCTTGTAATACACTGTTCTCTAGTGTTCATTTGATTACAGTAGTTATAAGTTACACTGTGAGTGCTGGTATAGAAACTTTAAGTTTGTTTTTTGTGATCGTTGATGCATGTGGAATATTTATATTTGTACATAGGGTGTATTTCTTCAAAGCACAATGATCCTGTAACTTAATGTGTCCAGGACTCCAGGCCAAAGAAATTCTCTACAAATATATGCTGTAATTTCTTTGTATATAAAAGATTAAGAGTCCACCATTTTTCTCTGTGTTTCAGATCATTGTCTTTCAAAGTTCAGAATGTTACAAAGGTACACGGTCCACAAGTCGACAAGGTAACACTTGTTTCGTTACTGCATTATTTTCAGTTGTCCTAATTCCTAAATCTTCATGTTCATTTCTGCTTTAAACTTAAGTGTATCTTACTGTTTGATCTATTACTCTTTGTGTCCCAATTTGTTAAAAAAGAATTCTTATAAGATGGAGATTTATTTGGCAGGCTTGGCAAGCTCTTTCCCGTCTCAACTTATGTTCTAAAGGTAAGTTGAATACGTGGTAGTGTACATTGTAAGTTGTATGTTTGATTTAGTTTTGCTACAATCTTTGCAGATAGCAACTCTGATGATAAGGCAAGGTGGGACAATGTGATCGTCATACCCGATGATGATTCAAGTGATGATGATGTGATATTTCTAGCTGACATGGACATGTTTCCAAGTGAGGAAGATCAATGTAAATTTACTGACAAAGGATTACAAGACATGCTTGATGCACCGAGACCAACTCAAGCAACAAGCAAAGCAAAGTATCCATGCACATCAAATGTTAAACAAACTTCTTTGCAATCAAAAGGTAAGCAACGTAAGAGGACAATCACTAACACTATAGTTGTTGACAAAGGTGAAAAAGTCAAAAGACCACCTCCTATCAGAGATTGCGTACTTTGTTTACCAGCTGTTGCATTGTATGGTAAACAGAGGTTGCAGACAAGGAGAAGGCAAAGAAGGGATGGTAAAGAGCCTATGGTTTGAATGATTTTGTGTTGTTATCCTTATGGTGTCGAAATTGTTGTTTAAGATCTTAAAATTGTATGAATCATTGGCAAAGTTTTTTATTTTCTTGTTACAATCTTTCCTAAACCATAAATCCTATCACAATGTTTATGAATGACTTGTTATCAAACATGCTATAACAAGACAAAGTGGTCAATTACATAACAAACAATAAAAATCATTTGAAAAACATAAAAAACAAACTAAATTCATAATCATTCAACGTTAAGCACCATATACAAAAACAACAAACGGCTAAATCCAAAAAACCACTAACCAAAATCCATGTGGACCGAACCCTAACCTTATTCCTAAATTCATCTTACTAACAATATTATGCTTTTCACGAGCACTAATATGGGATTCATTCGCCATAATCTGGAGACGCGTGACATTCTCCAAATCATGCCTTTGAACACGTGCCAACAAACGAGCACTTTCTTCTACCACATGGTTACCACGTAACCTTTCAAGCTCCTCTATCACCTCTTCCTTTTGTTTAACAACGGTTGCCACCTCCTCACATTTCTCTCGAAACTTCTCCTCAAGCTTCAACTCACTCTCCATTTGTCTCCCAATTAAGACTACCATTTGCTCTTCACTTTTAGTAGACTTTCCAGCATGTAAATGATAGTGAAATAGTATTATATTGCTTGTTATATTGTACAAAGAATACATAGGTATATATAAGATACATTTAGCTTGGAAACTAAGCTAAGTTAACCTAATGGGTTGGGCCCGACCCTTCCCCCTCAAGTTGTGCATATATGTTGATCATGCCCAGCTTGTTACAAATAGAATTAATACGAATTTCGGGGAGCGCTTTAGTAAGGACATCTGCTAATTGACTTTCGGTTCTAATATGAGGAGTTGTGATTGTCCCATCTTCTAACTTCTCGAGAGTAAAGTGACAATCAACCTCTATATGCTTTGTCCTTTCATGAAACACCGGATTGATGGCAATGTAGATAGCTGCCTGGTTATCACACCACATCTTCATTGGTTTAGATTGAGGAAAACCAATTTCACCTAGTAAATTACGCAACCATACAAGCTCACAAGTCGTTTGTGCCATAGCTCTATATTCGGCCTCTGAACTCGATCGGGATACAACATTTTGTTTCTTACTCTTCCAAGAGACCAGGTTGCCTCCAACAAAAACACAATATCCCGTTGTAGAGCGCGAAGTATTAGGACATCCAGCATAATCAGCATTTGTGAAGCCTTCTGCTATGTGGTGCCCATGATTAGCATATAAGATACCAAGTCCTCGAGTACCCTTCAGATATCCTAGAATTTGAGTAACATCATCCCAATGTGACGTTCTAGGAGCGGTCAGAAACTGACTTACAACACTAACCAAAAATGCAATATCAGGACGAGTAATAGTGAGGTATTTTAGCTTCCCAACTACTCGCTTATATTTCTCAGGGTTATGTAGCAATCTTCCATCTTCAGATTTTAGTTTCAACTTTGGTATCATAGGCTCATCACACGGTTTTGCCTCAATTTGACATGCATCATCTAGCAAGTCTAGACAGTATTTCCTTTGAGAAAGATAAATACCCTTACTACTACGAGACACTTCAATTCCCAAGAAGTACTTCAACGACCCGAGATCCTTCGTCTGAAAGCAAGTACCAATAAATGACTTTAATTTCTTTATCCCAGCTTTATCACTACCTGTAATCACTATATCATCAACATAAACCACAAGCAAAATGCAACCAGCATTTGATAATGAGTAAAAAACGGAATGATCATAAACACTCCTTCGTAAGCCAAACTCAATTATCGCATTACTAAATTTTCCAAACCAAGCACGCGAAGATTGTTTCAAGCCGTACAAAGCTTTCTTAAGTTTACACACACTCCCATATTCCCCTTGAGCTGCTCCATATATATTTCTTCTTCTAAGTCACCATGTAAGAAGGCATTCTTCACATCTAGTTGATGAAGTGCCCAATCGTAAGTTGCAGCCAAAGAAATAAACAACCAAATAGAAGATATCTTTGCTACCGGTAAGAAAGTCTTAGAGTAATCGATGCCATATGTTTGTGCATAACCCTTAGCTACCAAACAGGCCTTCAATCGAGCAATTAAACCACTAGGATTCATCTTAACACTAAACACCCATTTACAGCCGATTGCCTTTTTATGAACAAGTAAATCTACTAACGCCTAAGTACCGTTATGATCCAGAGCATTCATTTCCTCAATCATAAATGCTTCACCAACAGTCTTCGGGACTAATATTGAGTCTAAGTTTGCAACAAAGGCATGAGAGAAGGTAGATAACCCATCATAAGAAACTGGATATCTATAAGTACGTTTACCTTTTCGAAGAGCAATAGGTAGATCAAGTTCAGGTGCAGGAGAAGGCGGGGGTGAATCAGAACCATTAGGCGCATCACTAGGTGCATCAGACTCACCATATGCCTCACTGGGTGCGCTAATGGGTACATCATTAGATACATCATTTGGTGCATCATTTGGTGCATCAATGGGTGCATCTTTTAGCTGGGAGGATGGTTCACGAACAAGATCTGATGTTATTCGAGGTCGCCTAGCATATACTTTAAGTGGCGGAGCGTCAAGTTCTGCAGATTGTTTAGTGGTTTCAACAGGGGTAGGAGAAACATAAACCAACAAATCATCATTCTCCTCTTGGTGACGATAAGTAGTGACTGGAAAGTAAGGTAAATCTTCATGAAAAGTGACATCTCTCGAGACAAGATAACGATGAAGTTGAGGAGAATAACATCTATACCCCTTCTGAATGCGGGAGTATCCAAGAAAAACACACTTAAGCGACTTAGGATCCAACTTGGTGATGTTAGGTTGAGTGTCCTGAACAAAACACGTACTGCCAAAGATTTTAGGATCAATAGGAAATAGAGGTTTTGTAGGGAATAAAACAGAATAAGGGTAGTTTCCACCAAGAATAGCTGAGGGCATGCGGTTTATCAAAAAACAAGCGGTTGAAACAGTTTTGAAACGGTTTGGGGTGCGGTTTTTGTCGAACGGTCCACCGGTTTGGACGGTTAACCACCCAAACCGGTTTTGACCGGGTTTTTTTTTCTTCGTGGTTTTGTACGCTATAAACGGAATTAACTTCAACTTTTATTTAATATAAAACCCTTATATATCAGAAACGGAAATGAATTGATAGGAAATAACAACACAATGCAAGGAAATTTAAAATAAACATCAACTAACATTATGAAAGCGATTATATAAATACAACATACTAATCGAAATTAGTAATCATCTTCTGGTTCGCATGCTCAGCATATAATTAATACCGTGGTCCTACCGGAGACATAGTGCCTTTACTGCTAGCATCTAGTGAATTCTTCATGGATAGTGGAATGGTTTCATTTTTTTGCCACCCTCGTCAATCTAAGACACCTCTTCAAAGTCCTAAGGGTGTTTCAAGAGGCATATGTCTTGTTTACTCTCTTGAGCGTCCAAGTGATCCTTCAAACACATGCACATCTCTAAAGACGCCGGAGTGAGTCTTGTTCTTCGGATTGACAACACCTCCCACTTGTTGAAAATGCGGATTCAGAAGCTACTGAAGAAGCTTGTACACTTATTATATCCATGGCCATGCGGGATATAACGGGAAACATTGTTTCCTTTTCTTTCCAAAAACCTAAGACATGAAAACTTGCAAACTCTTTGGGATGAAGATGTGTGATAAAATCCGAATTCACATATCGCTCATATTCGCTAGACATTGTAGGATCAGTCCTTGCCTTTTTTGCATGTGCTTTTAAACTGTTTAACAAACGGCTATAATTATTTCCACCACTCGCCTTCGATGAAGTGGCCCCACCACCTGTTTGAGATGATCGAGTTGTGTTACCATATTTTGTATAATAAAGATTATACAAACCTTCCAAAGATTCTTTAAAATAACTTTTTGACTTAGTTGCAAAACCATCGTCAAAAAACTCCAAATCCGTACTTATCGACTCGATAAGAAAGTCTAACCTGTTACATTAAAACATGGATTTAAAAGTGGTAAGGACTTTTATCAACATTTTAAACAAGGCTCCACCCGTGTGAGGAGACGGAAACTCTTTGAATGAAATGACCCGCTTCATCATTTGCCAAGTACCGGGTTCAATCCAATGTGCGGTAACACACATGTAAGAACCGGGCACCCCATGAGGAGCGGACCATACATCCGTTGTTAGGTTGACACAAGCATTTATGTTACCAAAACTATCAATTATTACTTGTTTACCAGCTAACCATAATTTCATTACATCACGTTTGAGAGTAGAGCGACTTACATGAGTGTATCTTGGTTGCATAGTGTTCTGGAACACCCTCGTTGTTTGCTCGTGGTCAAAGTGGTTGAACGGTAACGCTCGTTGAATCACCAAACCCGCGAATTGTTCACGAAGATAATCTGGATCGTACCTGAAAACACTCCCATCTCGAGCCATAGACGTTTGCCCCGCTTTCGGATTCTGGTTCTTCTGTGCCTTTATTACTTCACAATGCGGATGAGTTATATGATTCCTCAACGTCGTGTTGGAACCCTGCGATAAGAAATGAAAGCAATGCTTGCATTGAGCTTTTTGCGAGTTGTCGGTCATTATGCAAAGGTTGAAGTCTTTCCAAATCTGGGGGTTTCGATTGGTTGATATGATTTCACGAATTGTCGGTGCACTTGTTGAACCAACACCGGTGGCAGTTGAGGCGGATGCGGATTCACTTGCCATTGAAAGAAATTTGGTTTTGCTTTGGATAGTTTTTTTTGCTTAGGATTGTATTGTAAGTTGTGATTTGAACTCTAACACAACACATCAATTTATAATCATTAAAAGTGCTAAATAACAAACACTACACCCAAGAAAGTCAGAAAAACGGGTCCCCCACGTGTTAAAAGCTTAATATTCAAAATTTGAAAATTTTGGGGGACAGATAAAAAATATGCCATAAGATAAGCTTGTGAAGTAAGCTTGTGGGTGGGGGGGGACAAGATCCAAAAAAACTACATAAAGATATGCATGGGTACAAGATAGTGATAAGCATTGGTAATGTTACAAGAATTCGTCAAAAAGAGTATGTGGACAGGGGAACAAGAAAATGATGTATTCTTCCTTGTACCCAAAACGTAATTATAAAACAGAAAAAAAGTCTTTGAGGCTCGAAACGATACCGAAGGCCCAAAAAAGTGACAAGCTCTTCGAAGTGTCCATGCGATTTCAGCCAAATCCGCACAGGAAAATTTGTGGCCGCAAAATAAATTTTGTATGCCGCAAAATGAATTTGTTGCCGAAAAATAATTTCTTCCGAAGTTTAGCTCGTTGAACGCCATCTTATCGAAAACTCTCATTCACGGGACCTCTCACCATTAAAAATAGTTAAAAATTAAAAAATAATCGGTTCGGGTTGAAACGGGGTTTGGAATAACCGGTTTTTCAATCCGGGTTCCTAACAGCATGTTTGGCCTCAACAAAATGGTTTGGTCATAACCCGGTGTGACCGTGTTTGGTTTACGGTTTCAAACGGTTCGGTTTTTAAAACGGTTTTTTTTCGTTTCACCTTACTTTTACCTAAATAAAAAGAGCTAAAAAGACCAATAATGATTAAAATGCATTGTGTATATGTGACTATTTTGTGATTTGTGTTCCTTGAGGTTCGGTTATTAAATAAAAGTTAAAAACGAAGCCAATCAGACAAAATCGTAGCACGGGAAAGGATAAGAGCTGTGAGAAATCAAAGCCGAAAGGCATAAAACATCCTTAATGGGCCAACCCGTTTCTTTTATGGGTCGGGTCAGGCCATTTAAATGCTATCCATAAAACCTTAAGCCTATTATAAACCATTAAATCAAATCCATAAATCCCTTTTACCAAATCCATTATACTTTATGCTGACCCAACTCATAATAACCAAAGCCCAAACCCAAGTCAAATCTTATACGTGGGTCAACTTTCACTGTTCATTCATCTCTTTTCCTTCCCATTTTACCACAACCAGTTACTCAGGGTAAACCTTCACCCACTCTCACACGCTCAATGTCCTTCTAGAACCTCCTAACACCTTCTGACATCTTATTCATTGCCACGCTGGCAATCCTAAGAGCCCCTATTGGATGATAGGACGTGGAACTAAATCAATGGCCAAGATTATATGGAAACTAAGGCGGTTGAAGATTAAAAGGCTAGGATTGAAGATCACAGGCTATCAAGGCATTTTCTCACACAACAAACACACAAAGTACCTTGGCTTTTCTATAAATAGGGCTATAAATCTTCATTTGTACTCGTTAGATTTAGGAGTAGGAGTAGTGTAAATTAGCTTATTTACTAGTTTATTCAATATTGTAATTTCATTTTCAGCTTGTTACCTTTTCAAAGTTTAATTAAATTTTAGTTTTTCTTTAATATCTTGTGTTAAATTCCTGTTTTACTTATAAGCAATTGGTTAAAATGTGTTTTGGATTCACTTAAATAAGTTCATATAAGCTCATTACCTTCTAAGCAATTGCTTATTCAGCTAAGCCTCCTAAAAGCTTAGCTGATAAGCCACTTTACTCTCAATTCACTCTCATATCGCCTCAACTTATATTTTAGATGATAAGCCAAACATGGATGGGCTTATGAACCTTACCAGCTTATCTCTGATAAGCTGGAGCTTGTTGATTTAAGCTCTAAAAAGCATTATAGATCTATGTTTAGCTGGGATAGAGGTACACTTTCTTTTACTCTTTCTAGCTTAATCTTCTTATGTTGCTTATTCAGCTTATAAATCTGCTTATCTTATGCTTATTTAGTTCTGTATTTGTTTGTCTTATCCAGTTTATAGTTTAGTTTAAATTTAATCTTAATTTTCATAAATCTGTCATTATCTTAGTTAAAATAGCTTTTAGTCTAGCTTATTTTTAAGTGCTTATTTCTCCTTAGAGTATGCTTATTTGTCCTTAATGTACTTAAGTCCTAATCTGTTTTATCAATTTGAAGCTTAATAGAGTCTGTTTTAGCTTAAATATGAGGAATCAAATTTTATAGGGGTGTTTGGCACAAGCAGTTTTAACATAGTTAAGACTGTTTGTGTAGCTTTTGGGTTGCAAAACCAGTTTTAATTAGCTCTAATCTAGTTTAGATATAAGTTTTAATTAGTTTAAAAGAAGTTTTTTTAAGTTTGGAAGATTATTTTATTAAAAGCTCAAGTCTGTATGTTAATATGCTCGTCAAACTGCTTATTCGATTGATCATCTTAAAAATGCACTAGAGTTGTAGTTTTGGTGATCAAAGTTAGTTAAATTTGTGCCAATGTGAATCTGTTTTTGGATCATTAGTCTTTGGAACATCCTTTTAAGTAGTTTAGCCAAAAATCAGTCAAGAGTTAGTAGTTTATAACTTTTTCCTTAAGTGTCTTTAGTTGCAGATCTTTGGAGGTTTCATTCTAACCTAATTTAGGTTAAATTTTGTTAAGTCTAGCTTATTGTGATAAGTTTCTAATCTGTTTTAAGTTTAAGTTTGTTAAAAGTCATTTTAGAGTCTTAAAAATGGTTCATTTAGCTCTAAAAGGTATAAGAGTTTGCAGTTTGTTTCAGCTTAGATTTTTAGCTTATTAAGTGTTTGATTTAGCTTAATTTTAGTTTGTATGTGCTTAATAAGTCATGGCCTTAATCTGCTTTTAACTTTTAGCTTTTAACTTTGCTTATTGAGTCTGGGATTTAAGCCTAAAATCTGTCTTCATGTTCAAAAAGTCCAAAAATAAGAAGCATAGTCTGTCATAATCATTATCCTTTTCTAGCTTAATTGATTAGCTTTTGATCTAAATTTAAACTTATTTGAGTTCTGCAAGTATTAGTCTTAATTTGTTTTAAGTTCTTTGGCCTTTTCTCTTGGCTTAATTGGCTTTTATAGTAGCTTAAAATCTGTCCAAAAGGTCTTTTAAGTCCATCCTTAGAGTCTGTTGTCTTATAGGTTTTTGGTGCTTTTGAGCTTATTTTATTTGCTTATTTTGAATCTTTTATGCTTATTAAGTTTAGTGCTTTGTCTGTTTTGCTTTTTAGCTTATTTCATTTGCTTATTAGTTCATTAAGTTAGCTTAAAAAGTAGTGGTTAAGCCCTCTTTAGTCAGATTTAACTGTCTATCTGTCTTCATACTTTTAGGTGTTTGACAGATTAGTGCATTTACTTTTTACTAGTTTGTTTTAGCTTATTAGGTTTAAGTGTTGGTCTGTTTTAGCTTCTTTAGGATTTACAATAGCTTATTTAGTTTTTAGAAAGCTTAGCAGTTAGTCTTTAGTCATTAGTTTTAATGAGCAAATATGTCTCCTTTTTCAGCTTTTTCTAGCTTATCTTTAAGCCTTGTCAAAAAGTTCCTTTATTAAAGTTGTTAGTTTCTGTTTAATTTATAGTTTTTTCAAAAAGAAATTTAAAAAAAGTGTTTTTCAAAAAGGAAGGTCACAGGACTCGAACCTGTGACCTCTCCTTCACAACACATGCACCTTACCAACCGCCCTGTGGTCTTTTTCATTTATAAGTATGCACCCTTTTATTGTTATAGTAAGTTTAGGATTTAAGCTAATTAGCTTATTCGAATTTTCCTAGCTTATTGGTAGCAGCTTATTTTCCCATTTTTCTTTATAAACCTTCTTTTTAGCTTAAAGTATTTTTAGGAATTTTTTCAAATTTCTATAAAATAATTTAATATTTTTAATTAATTTTCTAGTATTATTTAGTTATAAAAATAGTTTTAATAGTTTAAAAAGTCCAAAAAAATATTTTCTGTCTTTTAAAAATTATTTTAAGTCATTTAACTTAGGAAATTTGCAATTTGAGTTTTTAGAGTTTTATTTTGTTTCATTTATTTATTTAGTCGCGTTTTATTATTAAGTAGACGTTTTTAGATTTAAATGTTTAATTGCTTTATTTCTTAGATTAGCGTGCCTTAATTTCTTTTTCCCTTTGCGTTAGTAGTTTTAGAAACCAAACCAAAACTTAAATGACATTCAAGCTCGATTCCTGACATAATCGTGAATTTCCATTCACCTCTCACTGAGGAGAACGATACCCGTGTTGATTACTTATTATTCTTTCCTAAGAATAATTTGTATGATACTTAGCTTGCGTATATGTATATGTATTTTTATATATATAGAGGTTTTGTAGGAAATAGAACAGAATACGGGTAATTTCCACCAAGAACAACCGAGGGCATGCGGTTTATCAAAAAACAAGCAGTTGAAACAGCATCAGGACAAAATGGTTTAGGAACCGTGCGGTTCTTTCGTTCTGCAACCCCGTTTTGGACAAATGACTCATGAAGAATTCCATGTTGTATCACTCTGTAACGTCCGAACAGTGACATGGAATTGTGTTTTTATTTCAGCAACAAATGAGCAAAAGTGTGTAAATACTTTAGATCGATTCTTCATTAGATAAAGCCAAGTAACACGAGAATAGTCATCAACAAAGGTGATAAAATACTTGAAACCAGATTTAGATGTAATAGGTCATGGACCCCAAACATCCGAATGAACTAGCTCAAATTGGGATGCAGCCCGCTTATTTGCTCGAGGACTTAAATGAACACGCTTGTGTTTAGCAAACTCACAAGAATCACAATTTAGAGATGATAAATGTGAATATTCATGACATAACTTATTTAAACTCTAAAGAGATGGGTGGCCAAGACGACAATGTACTTCAAATGGAGATGATGAGCTAAGTCCAACTAAGGATTTCGAAACCTCTGGTTCAGAAACATACAAACCATCACATTTTCGCCCTCTACCAATGATCTTCTTTGTCTTAAGATCTTTAAAAACATAATATTCAGTGTAGAATTTAACACTACATTGCAAATTGTTGGTAATTCTACTAACTGATAACAAATTAAATGAAAATTTAGGGAGGCTCAACACCGAAGATAATGAAATAGAGGGACTCAAATTAACAGTACCCGATCCAAGAACTTATGAAATAGACCCATCAGCAATTGTAACATGAGATGAGGATGTATGCGTATCAAATTTATTGAATATATGTGAGTTACCTGTCATGTGATCTGAAGCACCAGAATCAATAACCCATTTAGTACTTGACGAGAATAGACAATTGCCCGATTCAGCAAAATAAGCATATGAACCTCTATGTTTCTTCTTCACATAATACCCGAATAACAAAGCCAAGTAAGGAATGATCATCATAACTCGAAGTCGTATCATACGGACCATCAATACGCAAATGAACAGAAGTTGTCTAAGAAAAATATCTGAGTTCAAATAACACAGTAACTGAAACCTTATATCATAACCCCAAATCATCAACATAACAAATATCAAAATTGGTTCCATCAAATACCTAAATCCCATTAGCACAAATATAAAATCTGAACCAAAAGTCTAAAATAAACTTGATCTCACCGGGATGAAACTGAAATCGGAAGATGAAACAAAGCTGGAATCTTCAAAAATAGCTGAACAAATGGTCGTCAAACAATTTAGGGTTTGTGATTCAACCAACCCTAATCTTATGCCTTTAATTGTACTCCCTTGGTACAAACGCACAAGAACCCTAATTATCTTATTTATGATAACCTTGCTTTGATACTATGTAAATGATAGTGAAATAGTATTACATTGCTTGTTCTATTATATATAGAATACATAGGTATATATAAGATACATTTAGCTTGAAAACTAAGCTAAGTTAACCTAATGGG
>BQNB010152066.1:0-15821 GCA_026074375.1 Tanacetum coccineum | reverse complement strand
GTACTAGACACATGTGGGAACCTCTGTGATTTTTTGTAGATTTTTTTTAGAATTTTTGGAGGTCGTTTAATGGGTCTTTAACATCGGGAAACTTGCTTAAAATGTTGGCAAATTTTGGAAATTTGGAAAACACTAATTTAGTTACCTTAAGTGTTTTAAATGATAAGATTAAGTAATAAACTTAAGAAATAAAATAGATAATAATATGTAATCATGGATTCTTGTAGATTTGGTGAAGGTGTTGTGATCTCTTGCTTTTGTGTTCATTTCTCTCTGATTGCTTATTCGTTAAGGTACAAATATTCCGTCCTTTTAGTAAGGACACTTCATTCTCATTTGACTACTTGATCTATTTGATATTCGTTTGATATTCCTTTGATTTGCTATCCGAAATCGTGACTCATGTGATATTGACAATCCATTTTAATCAATATTCGTTTGTAATTATCTGTTGGTTCTTGTTTGAAATATGCTACTAGATTCATTTCTATATTTGGATTATTCGAAACTTGTTCACTTATATCTCTGCTTTAATCTTGCCCGAGCTATTTGTATCTAGTCATGGAGGTACCATGACCATGTCATTGATGCACCATTGGCATGACACTATCTGTGGTGGTGTGATTAGTCTACAGCGTTCCCTTTTGAATAATGACCTTTGATTATTATTAGCTTACATATGTATGTATACTCTTCATTGTACTTGTCTATATGGATATGACTTTGTTTTGTAAGGAGCGTATGGATGCATCCTAGGTACTTTGTTCCGTTCAGTTCAGGTGAATGGTTGTGTGTGTGCAATACACCCCATTTCATATTTTGTAAGGTACATCTGGAGTCTGCAGCTCCCATGTATAATTTTATATGATATGATATGATACGATTTATGTTGGATTATATAGTCTAAGCGTGTGACATGCTTTAGACTTTTGTTTCGAGCTTGTGGGCACTCCTTTGTTATCCTAAATTCTTAATTATCGCTTATTATTTCGTATGACAGATTCTTGTGATTCGTTTAGTTCATTCTTTTATCTTATTAACGTTGTTGTTATTATATTTGTTCACTGAGCGTTAGCTCACCCGCATTTTCTTTTCCACATGTACTAAGCGGGAAGCTGGGATTTGAGAGTTGAGATTAGGAAGCTTTTAGAAGACCAACCCTTATTAGTTTTCCCATTATTTTGGATTTATATTTAAGACCCTTTTGTTTGAAGATTTCTTTCATTTAGACTTTGTTGGAATTTAATGCTTTTGGAAGTCATTTTGTTTCATGACTTAGTATTTTTATTTAATAAAGTCTTCCGTTTTCGTTTATATGTTCCGATATGACACCATAACGTAACTCTTAGTCTCTTTATCGTAGCGGGATGTTATAATTATGGTATCAGAGCCATTTCGACGGTGGCTAGCAACCCAAGGGTGGAAGACATCCTAGAATCTTCAAATGCAAGAGAAAATCTTACTCCTTTGGTTACCCCATAGGGCATGGAGAAGCCACCCCCTATATACCGATAGAGGAATCAAAAATAAGAGTAGGGTCGGGATAGGGACCTCATCCTGATAGCTCCAGTGGACGATGTGGGAATTACTCTTACACGATTGTTTGAATTTCTCGAACTCCAATAAACAATGTTGTGTATGAAGCTCTAATGGCTGGGCTATGGGCTACGGATATCCCAAGGAGATGAGGTGAAAGACATTATGCCTTTGGTGGAACTATAGCTATGTCTGCTAGTCAGTAGGAAGGGTCTTTGAAGCTAAGGGGGATTAGAATTGATAAAATAACTAGGAAAAGTCTTGGTACTAGCTGGTGCACCATTCAACAGGTTTCAGAATTAACTCATATACCCTAAGAGTAGAGGACAAGGGAAGGGCCGGGTTGCTATTAGCAAGTTGGCAGTGGTTCAATTCGATCACTTATCTAAAGAGTATTAGTAGAGGTGTTGAATGAATGCTTCGTCAAAGCGCAAGAGATTAACATGGTGGTTGAAGAGGAAGGCCCGACCTGGATGACCCAGATCTGAAACTACCTAGAGAAAGGAAAGCTACCAGAAGACCCTATTGATGCTAGAACTTTGATGGAAAATATTGGGAACTGTACGATAGAAGATGGAGTCTTGTATAGGAAGTTTTACTTAGTTCCATTGATGAAGTGTATAGGGCCTCTGCAGGCCAATTACGTTATTAAAGAAGTGCACATGGGCTCATGTGGAATGCATGTTGGGATTGACAAATTAGACTGGATAAAGCTCATGAAACCTGTATGGAAGGTACCTATTGGCCCTATATGCACAGAAGAGAAGAGATGACAGGGAGCTGATCAAAGCTTGTGTTGACTGGCAAGCACCTTGCTTCTATACCAAACTCTCTAAGGAGCGGACATGATCTCTGTAACATCACATCTTGGCTTATTTTTTGTGGGGTATGGATATAGTGGGACCTCTCCCGGAGGATCCAGGAAGGGTGAAGTATCTAATCGTGGCAATCAACTAGTTTACCAAATAGATGGAGGCAAAGCCGTTAGCTACCATTACTGGTAAGCAGGTGGTGAACTTCACTTACGATAATATTGTCTGCAGTCTCTGAGTGTGGAATCACCAGCAGCTACAATCATCATAAATAATGAAACTCAGTTTGTGAACTATCCTTTTGCTGAAAAGCTCAAGATCCAATTAATCTCTACTTCAGTTTATCACCCCAAGGGGAATGGAGCAGTGGAAAGAGCAAATAGAAGCCTCTTGAGAGGAATTAAGACCAAGATGGTTTAGGATTCAGGATTTGGGCCTGAGGAGGTTCCGATTCGTATGTGTCTTTGTTGGGCACATAACAATAAAAAAAGGCCAACAATTGTAAATACACTTTTCACCTTCAGCTTAACCTATGGTACCGGATTAAGCCGTTCCGTCATCCCTGCTGAGATTGGCATTGCCACAACACAGAAAAGTCTAATTGAATGAAAAAACTAATGATCAGAAGCTTCGTCGAGACTTAGATCTGCTGGAGGAACGAAAGGAAATAGCAGCTATAAGGGAGGCCAGGTATAAGCAACAGGTCGAGAAGTATTACAACAAAAAGGTCTGCGGACTTGATGTTTTGTTTAAGTGGCGAGAGTTTGTACTTAGAAAAATTAAAGTGTCATGGGCTGCTAAACACAGGCAAGCTATGACCTCTTGGGTAGGACCTTACCAACGTTATTCTAAAATTTCCAAAATGAGAGCTTATAAGCTATGTTACAAGGAAGTTGGAAGAGATACCTAGGTCCTAGCTTGCTTGTAAACCTCCGAGGTGCTACATGTAAAAACACTCAGAGTACCTTTATTTATACTATGTATTCATATCGGAGAAGTAAATTTTTAAAGTATAGACTTTATGGAGGTGACTTTAGATATTAATTGATGTATTGTTTCTTTTGCATGATATGATATGAACAAAATTTTCTTATATTTTATATTTTATAGTACTATATGTTTAAAAAAAATTATACTCCGTAAAGTGCTACTATATAGATGGATGGCTCACTACTATCGTGGTGAATAGGTTGACTCCTACTAATGTTGTCCCAATGGTGAAACTGATGCCATTGGTGGTTAGGTAAGCAACCTCTGCTAACTGACTCTGCAGCAGAAGGGAGGGGAACAAACACTTCTCCCTATCGCGCATAATAAATACTCTCCGGTGAATAGCTACATCAGATGGAGAGAGCAACATGATAATATTAATTTGAATGTTGCATCAAAATGCATACGAGCACAAGTAATACGGGATAGGATAAAGGTTATTCGCATTGCATTTGATTAACGTTTAAATACATCGTATCACGGCATATGGGTATGTTAAAACTCCTACAAAATACAATAATATCTGGTTTAACCCAGAAACTGCTAAGGTAAATGGTTTGATTAAAAGGCCTAATATTCTGGGAAACTAGACTTAAGTATCTTTCCAGGGGTGAAATCCCCATCCTTGTATCTTTTATAGGTTAAGAGATATGGTCTTGTAAAGTTGACTTAAAATTCAGGCAACATAGTTTTACGCCTTTTTTGAGAAAATAAAAGTCTGCGGGTCCACATTGTATAAGATTAAGAATCATTAACGAGACTTAGTAGACACTTATGTAGTATAAGTGCATGTTGTATACAAATTTGGGGATAATAATAATTTAGGTTTAGTTTATAATGCAATGACTTGCATATCTCGGAACATTTATCGTGATATTGATTTACTTTTCGTATCGATCCTTACTTTATACTTTATTAGCACGCATCACATCTTTTAGGTTGTGCTTAGAAGCTTCTCGCTCGTCTGATGATTCATCTACTTCTGGTCTTCATAACTCCTAAGGTGAGTTCATAGCCCCATCTTTTCTATTTTAATGGTTTTCATAAACTGTTTTTGTGGTGAGATTACATTGCCTTCGTTTTACAAGTAAAATATATGATTTTACTACATAAGCGTTTCATGATTATTTTTTACTAAAGCCTTGTTTTGCGTAATACCATGCTTTAAGATCCATTGTATAAATATATATGATAAACCAGTGAGTTTTAGAACACATTACTTGTTTTACTTATGGTCACAAGTGCTTTCAAACTCTATGTTATCCAGATTATTACCTGAATATTATTGCCTAAGTTACCGCTATGCCAATTAAGTCCCCTTTTCTATCATGAACCATTAAATATCGGTTGAGTAAACGCGAGTGTTGTAGATAGATCTATCGGGACTGACAATCCCCGCCCGAGATATGGTTTCTAGATAACCATGTGGCGTATTTAACATTTGAATAATACGCAAGATGTTTGGCAGCATCCTTTTTCCTGTTTGGGGCAGATATTAGGATTACTGATTTGATTATATTACGTGTTAAGGTTCGGTGTCATGAGCTTAGTGCAATAATACATGTTTCATTTCTAGACTTGGTGAATCTGTTTATCTTGTCTACATTACTTAAATCTTGTGGTCCACTACTGAACATTTCCTGATTTATTAAATCACTATTTGGCACTTTATGGAAATAATACGTTGAAATATTGTAACGCTACTTTCTTACTGAAATATTACTTGAACTATTTCAATACTGCTTTTACTTAAACCTATGAATTCACCAACATTATTGTTGACGATTTTTCATGTATTTTCTCAGGTTATTTTTTGCTATATACTATAAAGCGCCTGTGAATTGGGTAGCATTTTAGACTTTTTTTTGCATTTTAGTAAGGCGGCGTTTTTCCATATACTTTATTTCAATGTCTTGGGTTGTGCTGGTCTTTCGGTCAAACACTTTTTTTATTATTTAATATTTTACATAGGAAACAGTAATTGTTGTTTTTTTTTAAACTGTTTGTATCTTTTGCTTAAAATGAATATTTTGGGAACCTGAATTTACTTATGATGGTTGTTATAGCGTATGGTGTGTTCTTTGCTAATAAGTTCTTATATTTTTATAGCAGTACTGTGTTTTTTTGATCACTATGTTACTTCATACTATGTAGTTTGTCAGCACAACACATACTCTCATGTTGAGTTTTGTGTGGTATAACACTAATTTGGTTTGATACCACTAACGGGGGTTGGACGAGCCGGCGGGGGGGGGTGGTGTAGGGGGGAGGGGGGGGTGTGGGGGGGTGTTTTGGTGGGGGTGTGGGGGGGGGGTGGTGTGTGTATCGGGTGCAGATGTGAGAGGCGGGGTGGGGTTGGGTGCGGTGTGGTTAGTGGTAGGCGGATTGATTTCAGTTTAGTGGTTTAAGGGGGGGGGGGGGGGGGGGTGGGGGGGGTTTTTTATAAGGGGGGGGGGTTGTTCCGGGGGATAATGTTGGGAAAGTGTGAAAAGGGATTGCCTGAGAGTGGGTCTAGAGGGGTTCGTTGTTGGGAGGGTCGCCATGTGCAAGGTAGGGGTTTATCTGGAGATTGATTGGTTATTTAGTATATAACTTGTTTTTTCCTATGGTTTTATCCCTACCGTAGTTTCATATTTAGGACAAATTTGTGTTATGTTCACCATTTTCCTTTATACGGTCTTTTTCGGTATTTATGTTATAATTATAGTTTTCAGGACCAACTCTTACTACGTTTATTGATTATCGCCATTACTTATTGTTTCTCTGTGATTTTTCTCCACTCGGTACCAATAAAATAATCTAGAGTATTATATTAAGGATTTCCCGCACATTTTTAGAGACTACTTTATACTTAATCCGTATCATAATGATCATCTTTAGTTTTTTGCACGGTTTCTTATTTATATAAATAAAGCGGAGATTTGTTTTATTGTTTTATTTATGTGAGGTGACTTTATGACGGTATCCCCTTGTTACGTTAACCATTGTTGGTAGCTAAAAAAGTTAGTAGGTAGTATTTGTATAGTTAGTAGTAGTACCTACAATAGAGTTTAGAGTCTGTAGAGTAAGAGTTTCCTCATAATTTTTTATACAAGGTGTCTGTATGTTTACTAAACCTCTTTTAAGAGTTTATTATGTGATTGAAGCATAATATTTTAACTTACTACTAATGGTTATCTATTTTTTCAAGATATCGGTGGTGGTTTACGTTGATCTCTGTAACGTTTTTTTCATGACTTTACTTTATTTCCTTTGAGTTATGAAAAATAAGGTGTAGTTTGTCAGTTCCTCTAGTTATTTTTGATCATTCGACTCCGGTGTTTTTTGAACACTCTTCTTATGCTTTTGAAATAGCATATATTGCTTAATTATTTATATTGTTTTGAAATCTTCCCAATGGATGGGGAGTACCCTATTTATCTTGTCACATTGGATCGTGTCGTCTGTTGGCACCATACCTTTTGGGAATACGATTGTCTATCGTCTCTTTTTTTTTATCGTCACTTTTATGTTGTTGTTGTAATCTTGCTGTGAGGTCTGAATTCAGGTTTAACGATAGCATATTTAACGAGGGGAACGTGGAGTTATTTTGTAGATGTGTGTTAAATATAGTGTTTAATTCTAGGATGTGATAAGTTTGATAGTAAATTGAGATGAGGTATGTGGGAGGGAGGGTGGGATTGTTATTGAGAAGGTTAGGTGTTGGGCTGTTGTTTGGTAGTAAGATCCGGTTGTACATCCTCTAATGGTTGTTGTTTACAAGTGAATGTGTTTGAGGGTGTTATGGGGTTCTTTATGGTGGGGTGGGATATAGTTTTTGTTATTGTGTGGTTCAATATTTTTTTAAAGGTGTTTTGTTGTAGTGGTCTTTCATCTTTGTGGTGTGTTGCTTTGTTTGTGAGTCTTGTTTTGTGTAGTGTTTGTGTTTTGGTTTTTTGTTGGTGTGTGGTTGTTGTGAGTTAGAGGGATTGGTTGCATTTATGTTTAGTGGTAGTTTCAGTTGTGTGATATTTGAGGTTTCTTTGAGTTTGGTGTCGTTGTATTTATGGAATCAGTTATGGTAATGGAAAATAGCAGTGTAATTTATGCCATGATTCAAAATAATAATATAGGTCTGGGTTGGGGGATTGTTGAGTAATGAGCGGTTGATGTTTGTTGTGTTAATTAGTAATGAGTCTTTGAGTATTGTTTTTGATTGGTTTTTGGGGTGACTTTGATAATTTAGTGGGCGTTTTTTGTGTTATGGTGTGGAGTTGTGTGGGTCTTAGTGTCGTTTGTGAGTTTGTGATTATTGTGTGGTATTACTTGGTGTTTACAGGGAGAGGATTAGTAGAAGTATAATAGTGGTTGAAGAATGATGATAGATAGATGATGGTGAGAGATATAATTTAGAATAAGAGAGAAAGGATGTGATTTGGTTTAATACGTGTTATAGAAGTGGGGTTGTGGAATTGAGTTAATATGTATGGTTACAGTATTGAGTAATGGAGGAAAAAAGATTATATTGAGCAATTTGGGATTAGGGAATATTTGTGTGTGTGTTGTTATGTAGAATGATAATTATTTGAGGGTGTGGAGAGATTGGGTTTTAAAATGGTTTTTGTAAATAATGTGATAGAAGGGGGGTGGAGGTTAAGGTGTTAGATTTGTGTTGTTTTTTGGGTTTTGTTTGTGTGTGTTTGGTGTGGGTTGGTGTGGGTGGTGTTGTGGGTGGGTGTGTTGTATTGGTTAGGTGGTTGGTTGGTTGAGTAGTGAGCATGGAGGGGGTGGGGCGTTGGGAGGAAGTGTGCTATTTTGTTACTAGTATGGTGTTTGGAGGTTGGTGGGAGGGGGGGTGGGGGTTGTGGGGTTTTTTGTGGTGTGGTGTGGTGTAGTGTTTGTTTGGTGTTTAGTGTGGTGTTTGTTTGCGTGTGGAGTTGTTGGGTGTTGTTGTGTTAGGTTAGGGGTGCGGAGTAGTTGGGCGTGGTGTGGAGGTAGTGTTGTTTTTTGTGTATGATTGTGAATCGTGAGTTTTGTTTTTGGGGTGGGTTGGTGGGTTTGGGTTTGTTTGGTTTGTGTGAGGGTGGTGGTGGTATGATTGGTCTGTGTTGTTGTGGGTTTTATGGATTGATGATTGTTTGTTGTGGTGTTGTGTTTGATGTTCTTGGGTGTTTGGTTGGAGGGTTTTGTTTTGGGGTTGGTGTGTTGTGTTTTGTGTTTTTTTTTAGTGTTTTTTTTTTTTTGGTGGCGGGGGGAATTTATGTGGCAATTATATGTATTGTTATATCGGAAGACTTTATTATACGTGAATTAGTGATGATAATGGTTATGTGTTAATAAATTAGTAGATATGGAGGATGAATTGAAGAGTTAGATAATACATTGAGATAAATAGAGTATACTTAGAAAAATAAATTATTAAATTGAGAAATGATATAGGTAAATTTATATTAGAGGATTAAGAAGAAGGAAAAAATATGGGAATATTAGAGAGGGAATTGATTGAAAAGTTAACTCTATGAGAAAATGTTTATGATAATGATACTGACATGAGTAGTATAAATTATGGATTTAAAATATGGAGAATAGGATTATGAATAGATTTTAATTTAAAGTGTGTTTTGATTTTTTTTAATTGATATATAATTAGTTAATTTTTATATTGTGAAGAGTATGGGGTATATAGGTTGTTTATTATTGAGTTAGCGCTGTTAGGAGATATGTTGTTATTTTTTAGGTTTTTTTGTTTTGGTTTATTAGAATTATTAAGGGAATCGTGGTGTTGGTTTTTTTTTGTGATGTGGAGGAAAATTATTTAGTGTTATATTGATTTGTATGTAATTGGGGTAGTATGGTTGATTGTGTGGAATTGTGTATTTTAATATAGTTGTTTATTTGAATTTGGTATTAAGGGATTTTTTTAATCAAAATAGGAGGTAATAGAAATAATATAAATTAAATAATTAATAGATATATACAATTTAATTAGGAATAATAGAAAATAGAGAAAGGAAATAGGGAGAAGAAAAAATATAGGATTAAGGATATCAAAAAGCTTATATGGTGATCAATGATTATGTTTTTTAAAAATTAATTGAGAATGATAATATAGAGAATATGAAAAATCGAGAAAGGAAATGAAAAGAATATGTGAAATATTATTGGAAAGGTAAATATAGGAATAGGGAATATTTGAGAAAGAATTATATGGAATAAAAATTAGAGAAATGATATTTGAGTGTTTTCGTTATTTAGGAGGAAATATTGAAGAAAAGAAGATAAAGAAATAAAAATTCTAGTGTATATAATAATAATATAGTGAAGAGGAATAGAGAATAAATGAATAGTAATGAGAAGTGCACACAATGATTTATTTAGAAAGTAAGAAAAAGAAATTGATTGAGAAAATGATAAATAAAAAGGAAAAGAAGAGGATTAAATGAATATAATAATAAGAGAGTGGGAGAAAAAAATATAATAGAAGAATTAAAAATATGATTACTATATATAGGAGAAAGAAAGGAGAAATTGATAATTTAACTTGGCAAAATAACATAGTCGAAATGTACAAAAAGAATTGATTGAAGGGAGGAATAGAGAAAGTAAATGACGAATTGAATAATTTGAGATAGAATATTGATTTTCCAGAATTAGTTATTTTGGTATAGTGGGTTGTGGATTGGATTGATGGTTGTTATTGTGTTTGGTTTGTTTAGGTGTTAGAGTTAGTAGCTTTGTGTGTATTTTGTTTTAGTTGTTATTTATTAATTTTTTGAGGGGTGTAGGATTCGTATGTTGAGGGTATGTAAGGTTTGTGTGTGATATTCAGTAGGTGGGTAGTGTGTTTTGATGGATTGATGTATATGTGTTTATGGTTTGGAGGTGGCTGGCGTGGAGGTTTCAAGAGTGTACGCTTTGGTTATTTGTGTTTGGTAGTTTTGTGTTGTGTCAATTCGTGTGGTTTTGATGTGGTTAGCTGTGGTTGTGTGTTTGGTGTTTTGGTTTTGTTATTGGTTGGGTTGTGTTATAGAGAATTGAATATGATAGAATAAATTTGTGAAAAAGGAATTTGGAGATCGATAGATTAAAATTGAGAAGAAGAGGTTATTAGAGAAAGGAAATTTATTTAATATATTAATAGACGGAAATGATATCATATAATATTAGAAAGGATATAAATAGAGAAAAGAATGATATGAGAGAAAAATTATAATTTGAGAAGAGATAAATGAATTGAATAGAAGATGATTCTATCGAGATATAATAAAGGGCGGAGGGTTTAGGTATAAGTGATAGGGGGGAATATTATTAGGAGATATAGTAAAATGAGTGGGAAATTTAATTGAGGAGGGGGGAGGAAATTATTTAGAGTAAAAATGGATATTTAATTGAGAAAATGGAAACATCAATAGAGAAAATGATATTAATGTATTTTTATAATTAAAATAGATAGAGAAAATTATGATTTATATGGGATAGAGGAAATAATAGAGAATTGATTTATCTAATTGTATATTAGATGTCATCTCATCACTAATGAGGATGCGGGGGGGTGGGGTGTGGTGTTTGGTTGGTTGTTGGTGGGGTGGGGTTTTGGGCGTCATTGGGGGGTTGGCAGGTGGTGGAGGTGTCAGGTGGATTGATTCTGAGCGTGGGGGGAGGTTTTTGGGGTCGGGGGTGGTTTGGTTGAGTTGTCAGGTGGTTTTTTGTTGGTATCTTGGGGGTTTTAGGTTTGTTGTGGTGGGGTTTAGAAGACATACCTCACTAAAAAATGATTAGAATGAGATTAGAAGACACACCTCACTAATGAGGAGGTGGTAGGGTATTTATACCTAATTACAAGGAAGAGCAAGGAGCTCTTGTTTCTTAGCTTTTAGCTATTTTTTGGGTCTCGTGACTTTATTTAAGTCACGAGCCTATCACATAACCTATTACACAATATTATTTCCCTATTTATTACAAGACATTTATCTCAATAAGATCATCACTTTTATCATTCCTAACAATATTCCCCCAAGGGACGATCATTGAGATCTCTCTTTGATTGCATTAATGATCATCATTTTCTTATTCGTAACAATCTCCCCCTAAAGGTTGATCATTGAGATCTCTCTTGTGACTTTGATCTTTGAACTTTAATGCTTGTTTGTCTTGAGTCTTGTTATGTAATAATGGTCTTGTTCCAATCATGCTCTAGTGATCTTTATCTTGATCTTTCCACTTTCCTTTTATCTTTGCCTTTAAGATCTTTTCATATCATTATTCTTTACCGTGAATTCATCTTGATTTGTCTTTTGAAGCTTCTAACCAACATACTCATACTTTCTTGACATCTTACAATCTTCCTCATGTAGAACTTTTGACTTGATCAACAACTTGATGATTTGAGGAAGTTTTTTGATTTATCAGAGTTGCGGAAGTGTATCTTTGAACTTTGAGTATGAGATAGGAAGGAATGAATATGACGGTGTTCTTGCTTCTGAAAGGTAGAGATATTTTTGATGTTGTTGTTCATAAATGTATCTCCCTGAGTTGACTTCCCCAAGTTCATACCACATGACTACAATCAGCTGCTTCCCCCCAAACGAACAACCATTCGAATGCACATACTTCACACAAACAACTTATAGAAGAATGAAACTATAACCTCTAAGTCAATTAAGTCCCGGATGTTGTATACACCAAAGTCAATTAAGACCCGGATGTACACATTTCTTCCCCCTAATTGTTGCGCTCTATCAAAATATTCAGCTAGAACACTTCTCTCCCCCCTGATTATATTTGATGACCATTAAACATAATCATAATCTTGTTACGCCTGAATATTTGATAGTGAAGTCATGTGTGAAGTGCAGTCTAAGCATGAGAGTCAACTGCTAACTTCAATTCCAACAATCTCTCCTTATCAATATTGTGACATCATAAGTAACCATGGAAATCTAACACTTCACTTGAATAAATCAAGGAAATGTTGTTTGTGTTTTTCAAAAACAAATTCCGAAAGAACACGATAACTACTAGATCACTTAGATTACTAGTTAACACAAAAAAAAAAAAAACACTTATTTGAATAATTAAACAATCATTTTCAAATTAGTGACCTACGTTCAGCGTTGGCTTGATGTTAGCACTGGTAGGATTTCCATTCAATCATCTGTGAAAATACTTAATCTAGTATCACTCTGTCTGTTCTAGCAATGTCACTAAGAATGCACATATCTCCACATATAAGCGACTCTTGTACCTTTTGTATCACTGATGTTTAATACAAATGTACTTTTGTGTCCTATGTGAGATTTGATGAAATGATCTCATTTGGCTCTAGACTCAATTAGTGATTTTTGGTTTTATTGGTCGGAGGCTGGAGCAGACTGTCACCTTTTTAATATCAACAATCTCAGAGTGAGATGTCAATAGATTATGCGTTTAATCTTCATGACAATGAAACAAGAACTTTTTTGAGAGAATCTTAAGTGGCTGGGAAGGGCTGTGCATTGCATCACTGGGTCCATGATGTCTTTCTTCAATACTAAATATCATCTTTGTGATATTCGATAGATTATGTATTGACCCAGTTTCTGCCTAATGATTATGGAGGGATTCTTTCTTTTCACCCTTTGCACATCATTTCTTTTTCATTCTTCAACCCCTTCAATGTCCACCAAGACGTCATTACTATCATCATGTTGTGATTGTTCTGATGATAGCTCATGCCTTAGTTGACATTATTCCCATTCACATTCAACTCCATCATACCTAAGGACTTTTATTCTATCTATGGAATGTCCCTGGGTAGATCCCTCCGGTTTTGGTTGGATCATGGGATAATACCTAACCTTACCACCTTATTTCTTCTTTGATCATCATGAGGTAGTTGGTTGATGGGAATTAAGATCAGAACCATAAAACCTTTTGAAAATCAATCAAAGTGTTTGATATAAATCAAAACATTTAACACTTTGAAAGTTTTACTTTTTAGAAATACTCCCCCTACACATGTGCATTGATATTCAAAATTCTTTTGCACAAGAAGGAAAGAGTTGATTGCACATTGAGTCTTTTAGATCACTTTGTTATTCCACACACTTAAGCATTTATCTTTCTTGATCACATTTTAATCCAATTTTCTCCCCCTCAAAAATAGCATACCATGAGATATTTTTGATATCAATGGATTAAAATAGCTATATGAAAATTTTAAAACACATGGGAGAAAACGGATATAGCATGATTATGATTTGGAACCTTTCAGAATGTTCTAAACAAATTTGAAAAACTAGTTGTGTCAAAGTATGTCGATATCTAAAACGAATGGTCAGTAGATTGCTCACTCCTCATCCTGTTAAATTCAGGAAACGGTCGTAACCGGACACAATCTTCACCATTTGTACGCTTATCGATATAAACACACTTGACAACAACTATTTTTTATATCGATTATTATTCATTTGTTCAAAACATTTTCCTTTATACTCCCCCTCAATAATAAAACACTTCATTTTGTATGCCACCGCAATTATATTGAGGGATAGAGTTAAGATGCCTTGGTATATCACTGAAGAACCACTTTTGAATCCACTGAATGTTTTGGATACATAAATTTTGACTTTTATGAGATGTATCCAACAACATTAAAGGCATTTGATTTTTAAAAAACTCCCCCTCAAAAATTGATCCATTTATAAAAATGATTCGAATTTTCAAAGTATCGAGAGAAGGGAGTGTTGAACACACAATTTTTAAAAGATTTTGAAAAATCTTTTTGATAAAATCTTGAAAAATTGTGTTCAACATTTTCAAAAACATTTACTTGAGCTAAACTCAAGTCCGAGAAGGTGAAAGCTTCTCGTTGTTAGGATAAATGCACAAAAATGTACACTTTCCTTTATTTGAAGAACGAGTCCTAAGCTGACATTTACTTAGAAGTCGTATGTCCCGAGCACACTTTTTGAAAAGATGTTGATAAAAAATTGCTCGGGACAAAGAAGATTTCTCTTTTTTTAAAGATAAAGCGCACTGAAGCGTGCACTTTCCTTTATTTGAAGACCGGGTTGTAATCTGACATTTGATTACAAACCATTGACATCGAATTTAAACAACAACCTTTGGAACCCATTTAAGCACGGTGCTAACGGGTTTGCCAAGTTTTGAAAACCATTTTAAAGTTGTGTCAATTCGATATAAAGATGTTGAGTTCCAACGAGAGCTTGAAACCAGTGTTTCATTTTAAAACAACTCTCGTGGAATCAACGGAGATTTAAAATTCCTTTTGATTTTCCATTGATTTTTGAAACTCGGTGTTTCATGTGGAGTTTTAAAGCTTGTTGACAAAGACGATTTCCATTTGTTATTGTCATTTGATGAA
This sequence comes from Tanacetum coccineum, assembly GCA_026074375.1. Taxonomy (NCBI): domain Eukaryota; kingdom Viridiplantae; phylum Streptophyta; class Magnoliopsida; order Asterales; family Asteraceae; genus Tanacetum; species Tanacetum coccineum. Next base: position 1,139 of record BQNB010152066.1, on the reverse strand, counting down.
ACATTCCGAAAATTTGTTTTTGCATCGTTTGAAAATCTTCCTTTCTTGTAGATGGTCGAAGCAGAGTCATTCTTGTTTTGCATTGAAAGCATTTCTGATTTGGAATATTTGAAAGATTTCGAATGACTTTGCTTTGGTCTCCACACTTGTTTTACCGGTTTAAAACGAGAGTGTGATGTTTTAAAAGATTGATTCTTTTCATTTGAAGCTCTTGTTTTAAAACCCTTTTGAGGAAAAAATGTTTCAAAACTTTGAGATTTCTTAGAAAATTTTCTATCTTTTTGTAAAGAATGGGTTGTAAACTAAGAAACCCGTCTTGAAAACAATTTTGAGAATTCACCCGTGTGAACCTTTTCCGAAACACTTTCTTTGGGTTTTGAAGATTTTGAAACATTGATGTTCTATTTTTTCCGATTAAGATAATCAAACTTCACTTTTAAAGCATTATACGAAGTTCTCAACTCATGATATTTCTTTTGACAAGAACGAATATCTTGTGATGCCAATTTTGATTCTAAAAACGCAATTTGTTTCAAAAGTTGATCTCTTTCATTGTGAAGTAACGGTGGTTTTCCCAAAATTGAAGAATTATCAAGCTTTGTTTCCACACACTCCCCTTTCAGATTTTCAAGTTGAGTCCTTAAATGATTAATTTCTTTCAAAAATCGATCCTTTTCAGCTTTAGAATCATCAATCTTACGAGCTAATTGTCGTTCAAGAACAACTTTCGTTTTTTCAAGTTTTTCAAAATACGCCTCAAATTTAGCAGTTCTGTTTGACAATTCAAGCTTAACATCATCAAAATCTTTTGTTTGTTGAGTTAAAACCTTTTCAAGCTCGACAAACTATGTTTGAAACTCACATTTTGCATTATCACAAATGTTTGTTGAGTTAAAACCTTTTCAAGCTCGACAAACTTTGTTTGAAACTCACATTTTGCATTATCACAAATATTCTCCCCCGATTCCTTTTCAAATTGATTCTTTTTGAAAAATTCAATCTTTCCGAAAATGTTATTGAACTTTGTTTCAGCATATTCAAACAATTGAGACTTCAAATTTTCTACCTCGTTTTGTGTTACATTTGAAGTTTTTGTTTGAACCCGCGACTTTTTGATTGAATCAAACAAGCTTTGGTAA
>BQNB010152065.1:4693-15821 GCA_026074375.1 Tanacetum coccineum | reverse complement strand
CACATATTACCATAAAGGAGGCCGAAGACAATTCGAAGGAGAAACGACTTGAAGACGTACCAATCGTTCAAGATTTTCTCGAAGTAATTCCCGAGGACTTGCCGGGTATTCCACCAGCCCGACAAGTGAAATTTCGAATCGATTTGATACCTGGTGCTGCGCCAGTAGCACGGGCACCTTATCGACTGGCTCCATCCGAGATGAAGGAGTTGTCGGACCAATTAAAAGAACTTTCCGACAAAGGCTTTATAAGACCCAGTTCCTCACCTTGGGGAGCTCCGGTCTTGTTTGTCAAGAAGAAAGATGGATCATTCCGGATGTGCATTGATTACCGGGAATTGAATAAGCTGACGGTAAAGAACCGTTATCCGCTTCCCAGGATTGATGATTTGTTCGATCAACTACAAGGTTCAAGTATCTACTCAAAGATCGACCTGAGGTCGGGTTATCATCAACTAAGGGTTCGTGAAGAAGATATTCCAAAGACCGCATTCAGAACTCGATATGGACATTATGAGTTTCAAGTTATGCCGTTTGGTTTGACTAATGCACCTGCTGTATTTATGGATCTCATGAATCGGGTGTGCAAACCATATCTGGATAAATTCGTGATTGTCTTTATTGACGATATTCTGATATACTCGAAGAACAAGCAAGAGCATGCAGAGCACCTCAAGTTAATCTTGGAGTTGCTTAAGAAGGAACAGTTGTATGCCAAATTCTCTAAATGCGAATTCTGGATCCCTAAAGTACAGTTCCTTGGTCACGTGATCGACAGTCAGGGTATTCATGTGGATCCTGCCAAGATTGAATCCGTCAAAGATTGGGCATCTCCTAAGTCTGCAACGGAGATTCGTCAATTTTTGGGCCTAGCAGGCTACTACCGAAGATTCATTGAAGGATTCTCAAAGATCGCTAAGCCAATGACCAAGCTCACTCAAAAGATGATGCTTCAATCAAAGGGTTGGGCGCAGTGCTAATGCAAAGAGAAAAAGTGATTGCTTATGCATCACGACAACTAAAGATTCATGAGAAAAATTACACCACTCATGATTTGGAGTTAGGCGCAGTAGTATTCGCTCTAAAGATTTGGAGGCATTATCTGTACGGGACAAAGTGTACAGTGTTCACTGACCACAAAAGTTTACAACACATCCTCGATCAGAAGGAATTAAACATGAGACAGCGCCGTTGGTTGGAATTGCTTAGTGATTATGATTGTGAAATCCGTTATCACCCAGGAAAAGCAAATGTAGTGGCTGATGCATTGAGCAGAAAGGAACGAATAAAGCCATTACGGGTTCGGGCCTTAGTTATGACTATCGGTTTGGACCTTCCCAAGCGGATTTTGGAGGCTCAGATTGAGGCAAGAAAACCAGAAAACCTCAAGTCCGAAGACGTAGGAGGTATGTTGATTGAGAATTCAAAGGACCCAGAAAAACCCAGGAAGGAGAAATTGGAACCACGTGCGGACGGGACAATGTGTCTAAACAACAGAAGTTGGTTGCCTCGTTACGGTGACCTAAGGGCTCTGATTATGCATGAGTCTCACAAATCGAAATATTCTGTTCACCCGGGTTCCGATAAAATGTACCAAGACATGAAGCAACTATACTGGTGGCCTAACATGAAAGCTGACATTGCCACCTATGTTAGCAAGTGTTTGACGTGTTTAAGAGTCAAAGCCGAACACCAAAAACCATCTGGCTTACTGGTACAACCAGCGATTCCCCAATGGAAATGGGAAAATATCACTATGGACTTTGTCACCAAACTCCCAAGAACGCAAAGTGGAAACGACACCATATGGGTAATTGTAGACCGACTCACTAAGTCTGCACACTTTTTACCGATGAGGGAAACTGACCCTATGGACAAACTAGCAAGACTGTACTTGAAAGAAGTGGTCACAAGACATGGGATACCAGTCTCGATCATTTGTGATCGTGACCCCCGGTTTACGTCAAATTTCTGGAGGTCATTTCAGAAAGCTATGGGTGCACGGCCGGCTATGAGTACGGCATACCATCCAGAGACTGATGGACAAAGCGAAAGAACCATACAAACTCTTGAAGATATGATTTTGCGCTTGTGTGATAGACTTTGGGAATGGTTGGGAAGGACACTTACCACTGATTGAATTCTCATACAACAACAGTTACCATGCTAGTATTAAAGCTTCCCCTTTCGAGGCACTTTATGGCCGAAGTGTAGATCGCCTGTGTGTTGGGCCGAAGTCGGAGATGCTCGGCTCACCGGTCCAGAACTTGTTCATGAAACAACCGAGAAGATTATCCAGATTAAGCATAGAATGCAAGCTACTCGTGATCGTCAAAAGAGCTACGCCGATGTGAGGCGTAAGCCTTTAGAGTTTCAAGTTGGTGATCGAGTTATGTTAAAGGTATCACCTTGGAAAGGGGTCGTACGTTTTGGAAAACGGGGAAAGTTGAACCCGAGGTATATCGGACCTTTCAAGGTGTTAGCCAAAGTGGGAACCGTTGCTTATAGACTCGAACTACCTCAACAGTTAAGCAGGGTTCATAGCACGTTTCATGTATATAATCTAAAGAAGTGTTTATCTGACGAACCATTGGCAGTTCCGTTAGATGAAATACACATTGATGATAAACTCCACTTTGTTGAAGAACCAGTGGAAATTTTGGATCGTGAAGTCAAGAAGTTAAGGCGAAGTCGTATTCCCATCATCAAAGTTCGATGGAACTCCAAGAGAGGTCCTGAGTTCACATATAGAAAACGGGTCATTGTTTGAGGGGGAGAGAATGTCAAATCATCTCGTCATGATAACATGAGCTTTTAAAGGGAAAAAGGTTTAAACAATAACGGAATATGTAACATTTCTCATTTTCAGGTTATTTACAACTTTAATAAATTCCATTATTTATTTTTAGAGTTTTACGCGTTCGCTTTTAATTATTAACTTATAGTTAAATCGCGTAAACTAAAAATCAACGTTCAATGTAAACGGACATCAAACAAATTAAAGTTTACATCAAGCAAGTGTTATATGATTATTAGGAGTATAATTTATAACTTTTCATAATTTATTTTTGTTGGTTACGTAAAACGCTTACGTTTCGCAATAAATTACATTCGGTCATACCCGGAAGCACCTTTACCCATCTACACTCAAACAAATACCCACTCTTATACCCAATACTCAAAAATTAACTTATTTTGTTTACCTATAACTCTTATAAACCGGACCTAAGAGTTTACATAAGAAAGAAATACCAAAACTCCCACTAATCCTATTCTTCACATGTGAATTCTTACACTTATGTACTTTGGACCCAAGTTACTAAAGATTGGCTTGTCACTTGTACCTCCCCCCCCCCCCATTTCAGCCATGAGTTAGCATAGGGAGGAGGAGAGCTCTTACACCTTGTCCTTGAAACCACCTAGCATCCCATGGTTTCATATTAGCTTGTTTAGGGTTTTCTTGCACATTATAAAAGGAAAGCCCTAGGTAACTAACTATACTCTTTCCATTTACAAGAAAAAAATACATCAAACTCTCTCCACTCCTCCAAAACCCACGGCATATATTTTTTGTGCTAGGGTTACATTTAATTTTTGCATCCAAGGCATTCCAAGCATTCAAGTGTTCATTCTAAGGTTATCTAAGGTTACTCAAGGTGTTAACAAGCTTGGATTCGGGTTTAACAAGGAATAATCAAGAAAACATATTTAGGGTTTTCTTGATTAGGGTTTTGATTTTGAAGGCTTGGTTAGGGTTTACATCTTGTGTTCATCATCCTACTTGTCTTCTAAAAGGTCTATTTAAAGTATTCCATGTTCATTCATTCATTTTCTATTGTGTACATACTTGTTGTATAAGTTAATCACCACCTAGATTCATTTTAAAGTTATATAAAGTGTTTAAGGATTTCATATGAACAAGTGACATGAACATTTAGAGGACTTAATACTTGTAAGATATACGGTACAACACTTGGTGAAATTATGGTGCAAGGTCTTTAAGCAAAAATGAATACAAACTAACTTTATAACTTTATTCATTGAAACCCTAATTTGAGTTTTAAATAACCTACGTTGGATTGAACCATAAACCATATATTTGATATTTTATAAAAATAGTGCTCTTTACAAGGATCGTGAGCATGTAAAACTTCGAAAAACATAATAATAACGAAACAAAGTTACGATTATGACAAGTCTTTATTATGTAATTACTTATAAAAACCATTCGATAAACGGTGATAACATTAAAGTTACATAGTTCAACAGAGTAAAAATCCATAATGTAATATTTTGATAAAATTCCGTTAATACAACACACGACCATAAAAACTCGAAACAACAAATTATAACGAACATGTTACTGTAGATTTAACAAGTATTAATATAATTATTGACTAAAAAAACAATTTTATAAATCTGTTTAGGAACCCGTAAATACTACTTCATCTTGGGGTATTAAATTTATCAAATAGTAATATTTTGATAAATATCCTTTAAAAGAACCAGGACGATTAAAGATCTTCGACAAAAAAAAAAACAAATTAACAACCAACAAGTTACTATTTTACAATTGTATATATAATTTTATAAAAACAAAACTTCATGAACAGTAATAGATTTTACTGTTCGTCAGAAGGTTAAACTTAATATAATATGATTTTTGAAATAATTATTTTAATACGAGACGTGAGGACCATTTAATGATAAGAATCGATAATAAAACGAGTCGAAACGATAAAGATACAGGTTTTAAAAGATCACCGCAATATTTTTTACTTTTAATACATTATATTAAAACAATTAAATGTAATAAAGAAATTGGCAATTATTAAATCTTACAATTTTTACAAATGATGGCTTAGTAAATAAGAATAATATTTACGTTACGAAGGTACAAGTATATTAATACTTTATATATTAAACAAAATGTACAGTTAATGTATTGTTGATAGAACGATTTAAATAATAAATGAAAAAACTAATTAAGGTGGTGGTGAGAATATACTACATGTGATGTTTAATTATATGTTATCATGTATACGTCAATGACGACCTATGAATTAATTAGTTCATTCGAATTGCCGTAGACGATTCACTCATTTGATTATAGATAATCAAACGATTCACTGTACTGTGAGTAAGGCATAAACCTCGCTTTCATACAATTTACATTGTTTTACAACTTTGTGGATGAGAGAAAACAAGCATCATTTTCACCCTTCGGAAAGCGCAAGTACACTATTTAAAACATAGTTCCGGAGTGGTCCTAAGTAGCGAAACCCAATATTGCCCATCAATCATGAACAGTCATTTGCTAGTTAGCCGAGCGCGAATGGTATGAAAAGATCTTTTTGGGGAATGACATCCCCGTTCGGGTGAGTACATCATCAGTTTTTCAGAGTACAAAACAACGAACGAATACATTCATTAAAAACAATTTTGGATTGTGCGGTTGAAACATTCACATGGCATCATTTAAGTGCATTAAATTGCATACATATATTCCGAGGCTTTCGTTTCATGAGCTTAGTGCACTCGTAATTACTTTAAAGATATTGTATGATGTTACATGTCTTACATCAGAAATCTTTTGTCCTACTTTTTATACATTTACTAAACCAGTGAATTCACCAACTTTATTTGACGTTTTAAAGCTATTTTTTCTCAGGTCAAGATAAGGTAGACGGAAACATGATACATTGTGGTCATCATTTGGAAGTCATTACTAAAAGAGTTTTGTGATGCATTAACATTATTGGAATATTTTGTTATATCTTAAAATCTTTACTTTTTCATTGTATGAACTATTAAAAGACTTCGGCTATAGAACAAATCAAGGTCTATTAATCAATGTATCAATTTTAAACGCTCATATAAGGTCAGTTCTCATATCTTCGGCTGTGGAATCTATAAGTAAACACTCGCCAACTCCATATTCCGGCTGCGGCCCATTTTTGGTGGTGTTAATCAAATTAGGAGAGCTTAGAGATTTTGGAAGATATGCCAATTATAGAAGGCTTAAGGACAAAAGGCCATCTTTTCTTTGATAAGCTGGAGCTTGTAGACAAAGCTATTACTAGCTTATAACCCTTTTTTGAGCAAAAGGGCCTTGTAAGCCCTTTTCGTATCATTTAAAACTTATTTTTCCTGCATTGCTTATTTTTCATCATGCTTGAGTTAGTGCATATCTCCTGGTTCCAATTGTCGCTATTTATGCTTATTATTAGTTGTACTGAAGTGCTATCAAAATAGATCTTTGTAGTTTAAAATCTCAATTTTTACAATTTTTCCTTAAAAGATGTCATATTTATTTGCATAACTACATTACTTGGTTTTGCTTTATTTAATATTGCTTGATTTGTTGTTTCCTTTAGCTTATTTCTACTAATAATGCATGTCTAATAAGTTATCTTTAAGAGTCTTGGCTTAAATCAACCATCTCAGCCCTAAAAATCTAAACAAATTCAGAAGTTTAAAGGGGTGGTTGGGGTTAAGGACCCAAAGTGGTCAGTTCAGGGTTAAAAACTTTTGGTCAGTTGGCTATCTTTGGCCAGCCTTATTAAAGTTTATTTAACTAATTTCAAAGTTTTTTTAAGTCTAATATTGTGATTTTTCAAGTTAGTTTCTATTAAACTCTATTCAAACTGTGGTCCAAAAAACATTTGCAAAGCTTAAGGGCTTATTGGGTTAAGGCTTTTTAATCTTGTTTTTGAGACTTGTTTTGGTGATAATTATAGGTTTAAAATGCAGTACTAAAGTCCTTTGGTTTTCCAATTGTCCAAGCAAAAATCTGTTAAGTATTTCTTGTTAAATTTTCATAGTCAAATCTGTCACTTTTTCAATTTCAAATTTGAGTCACTTAAATTAGTTTTTAGCTTTTGAAAATTGGTGCACAAGCTCATTAGGAGCTTGTGTCTACCTGTTTCAGCTTATTTTTCATTTTAAAGTTTATTTGGTGGCTTATTTTTAAGCTATCTTTTTGTCCCCTTTTTCCTTTCAAATCTCCCCTGGTGCTTAAGCCCTTTTTGACAACTCCTTTAAGCTGTCATAAGGCTTACCAAATTCTTTATTTTTAGCATTTTTGGCTAGCTTATAGGGTGTGCTTTAAGCCCCTATAAGCTCAGCCATTGGGTCCCACTCTTAGGGCTTAAAAATAAGCCCTAAAAGTCCCCCAAGAGCCTGTTTGGGCCTGCAGCCCAAACCCATTTGGCTTATAGCTTATTTGAGCTTGTGGCTTATTGCTTTTGCTTATTTCTTATTGCATTAGGTATGTTAAATTAGTTTAGAAAGCTTTTTAGGAAATTTTGCTTATTTTGAGCTTTTTAGAGCTTATTTTCAAATTTGCCAAAAAGGCTCCCCTGGTGCTTAAGCCATTTTTGACAGCTTCTTTAAGCTGTCCAAGTGCTTCCATTTTCTTTCTAAAAAGCAATTTTAGTGAGCTTATAGGGTGTGCTTTAATCCCCTATAAGCTCAGCCATTGGGTCCCACTCTAAGGGCTTAAAAATAAGCCCTAAAAGTGCCCCAAGGGCCTTTTTGGCCTGCAGCCCAAAGCCCTCTTGGCTTATTTGCTTATTAGGGCTTTTCTGTCTATTTTGTTTGCTTAATTTGGGTCATTATGCTTTTTAGGAATAGTTAAGCCATTTAGATTGCTTATTTCATACTGCATTGTGCTTTTTAAGCCTATTATAAGCCCTAGCAGCTTAAAGTTTTTCTCTAGCATTACAAACCCTTAAGTTTGTACTGCTGAGAGTTTCATCAATTCTTGGCTTATTTGGCTTATTCTAAGGATCCCCCTTTTGTTCCTAATTGTTCATTCAGCTAGAGTGTTAAGCCATTAGAGCTTATTTGCATTTTTCATTCACTTATTTGTTCTTAAAAGCCAAGGAAAATAAGCCATTTTTGTCTTTAGCCTTTTTAAGCTAGGTCAGTTTTAGGTGCTTATTTGAGGGCTTATTTGTGTTTCAAAGCAAAAGATAAGTGGGGCTTATTGAAGCTTATTGGCAAATCACCAAGGCTGTGGGCCCCACATGGCCTCAAGAACAGCTTAAGGAGCTTAAAATTAAGTCCCAAAAGCTGTCCCAACTGTTTACAAAACAGTCATAAGTCCTTTGGCTTATTCCCTTTTTTTTCTTTGCTTGTTTTTGACTTTAAGTTGTTCATTTGTGCTTATTAGGTTGGCCTTAAGCAATTTTGGCCCCATTAGTTTAGTTGTAGCTTATTTGAGCTTATTTAGTTAAAAAAATTCTAAGTCTTAGTTAAAAAAGTGTACACTTAGCTTAATAAGCCATTCTGTCACTTTTAAGCTCATTTTCCAGCTTATTTATAAGCTTTTGTAAAAACTTGTAGTTATAAAAATTGCTTATTTATAAGCCCTTTTTAAGTTTGTTAAAAAAGTTTTCAAAAAAAAATAAAATAAAGGGGAAGGCCAAGGCCCCGGGTGAGCAAGACTCGACCCGGAGGACCTCAACAGCCCTCAACCCTTTTATAAACAAACACACCCTACCGAGCTGCGCCCTTGGTTCTTTTCTGTTTAGACCTTTGGGCGCTTTTTGGTATTTAAAAGGGGTTTTGCCCCATATGCTTTATAAGCTGTGGGAGCTTATTGTCAGCTTTCTTTGATAAGCTGGCCAAGCCAACTTATTTTCTTAAGGATCGTCCACACTTTCAAGTATTTTTTGTAAATTTTTCAGATTTTTATAAAATCTTTTAGTTAAATTTTTATAATTTATTTTCTTTTTAAACTTTAAAAAATCATAAAAAATAAAATATTAATCAGAAAAATATAAACTTTTTTTTAAAATTTTCTTTTTTCATATATTTTGTAGGAAAAATATTAAAACTTCTGTAGGGTTAATTTTTAAAAATTTTAATTTCTAAAGAACGGGTTTTGACCCGGTTTTTGTTTTGACTCGTTTTTAGGTCAAACGACCTCCGTTTTTGGTCTAGTTTTTTTTAAACTTTGTTATTTGTCATTTAGAATCTATTTTAGCTTTTAAATTTGTTCTAGGGTTTAATTTGCAGAATTTAGGTTTTTGACCCTCGTTTTTGGTGCCCGTTTTAGGATTTAAGTTATTTAGCTTTCGTTTTTAGGTTTAATTAATTTGTTTTTGCATCTTTAATCTTAGAAATAGAAAAATCAATCATACCTTTGTTATATTCGAACATCAATCATCAATCCGTCATTCGATTTTCCATTCATGCCTCATTGGGACTTAACGACCCGGGAACTCATACTTCCGGTTACATATATATTTTATTTAGTGAATTTTAACTTCTTGCCTTGGTCAAAGGCAATTGGTTGAGTGTTTGCTTATATATTATATATATATTATTGACGAATCACTCACAAAGAAGAGTTACTACCTACGGTATTCCGCCCTTAGAATCCACCCCTAAGAACCCATGATTCGACTTACACCTATAAACTTTGAAGCCTTCCCTTTAGAAGCTTACTAAACCCCAACTAGATCCCCAATGATCTAGGCTTGATCCTACGGATACAAGACTTCCTTTATAACTCAATAGATTGAAAGATCGATGATTGAACCAAGTCCTAACCTAGCCTAGAGACTTGATTCTAAAGAAAGGGTATGAGAAATAAGAACCTCAACAAAACACACAAGTATGGATTAGGTACTTATGTGGCTCTCATGCGGAGATGTGTTCACTTCAATAGAATGATAGATGAGAATTTTGGAACACTTGATGTTAGACTTAGAGGATTAGAGAAGAGGAAAGAATGTTTGCAAGAGGTGAGGAATACAAAGGCCAAGGGTAGGTATATATAGGCCAAAGATCCCAAACTTTAGGAAAATATTTCGCGAGTGGCGCGCTTCCCACGCATCAGCACGTGGCCAGCGTGACAGATTCTCAAAATGATTTATTTAGGATTTTGGCGTTTTAAATACCCGCACTTGTTAAACCCCTAATTGTACTTCATGCTATGACTTTTCAATCATTCTTACACTCAAGGTCAACCAACTCAAATAGCCATCTGATAAAAACGTTTGTGAAGTATTTAAAAGCCTTTCGCTTATTTGATATTATAAAAAGAAAAGAATTATCGAAAAGGGGTATTTTGGGTTGTTAACATGAATAAATTCAATAACTAGGTATGAACTCGAAGGTCGAGGAGGATAAAAGAGAAAGTATGCCATATTATTAGATTTAGAGAGAGAAAGGGAAGAGTGTGTGTTTTTAGAGGAGGGGGAGAAACACACACTTATGAGAAGTTACAATGATTATCCTCACCCCTCCTTAGAAGTAAAGAGGGGAATATATAGTCCGGGATACGTTTAACTATCCTATCTTGACATATCTAGTCCTTGCGTATCCGGCTATAGGTAATCTAGTGTAATTCCATATAAGTCTTCATATTTTAAGGCTAACAATCTTCCCCAATATGTAAACATACCGAATTACTTACAATGTTCCTAACAAGTATAAATACAACAAAATAAAGTCTTCCAAAGTGCTTCCAAAACTGAAGATGACTTCTGTGTCTTCTAGTCTTGATACTTGTACTCCAGCTTGGATCTTCAGTGTCTTTACTTGTTTCAGGAACCATTATAATATGCATGAGTTGGATTAACTTCCCCCCAATTCATGCAGCATGCCTTGAAAAGCTTTCTTCATAGACTCTTTTTTGGTGAAGCTTCTAAGTCAGCTTCCCCCCAAACCAACATCCATATCTTGAGCAGATTTTGAAACGTTGATGTAGCTTGAACAATCTTCTATCTTTGTCATTAACGTGCACATCAGAATTTTGTATAAGAAGAGGTCAACCACACCAAATATTACTGCTTTTATATTGTTTCATGACATTTGGTCTTGGTGAATATTCGTTCGGGGAAACATGCAAGAGATCAGCAAAAATCATCTCACGCTTGCAGAATACTTCACGTAAACCAGACTAAGTAAAGTATAATACACTATTTCCCCCTGGAAGTTGAACTAATAACTTTAAAGTACATGTTTTCCCCCATGATGGTTTCTAACTCTTGGAAGCACTATTGTCGTGTACGCTCATATACTCAAGAAGTTCTTGTCTTAAGAACAACTCTTGAAAAGTTATAAACGTCGTTGAAGAACTTTGAAAATTTTGCTTAGACTGTGAAGTACCATT
>BQNB010152063.1:0-15821 GCA_026074375.1 Tanacetum coccineum | reverse complement strand
GTAAACCCCTTTTATTTTTCTTAAGTTCTAAATTGCTCAAGGTACTTTTCTTAATTTTTTCAGATTTTTTTAAATTAGTTTAATATTTTTTATAATATTTTTAGATTAAAACAGTTTTTAATTCATAAAAAATAAAATAAAAGTAAAAAAAAATATAAATCTTTTTTCTAAAATTATTTTTAATCATTTAGGACTTTTATAAATTAAATTTTTATTTTTAGGGTTAAAATTCGATAACTTAGGTTTTTAAGTCGCGTTTTTAGACTCCCGTTAACTTTTTTAGTTTAAATTTTTAATTGGTTTAATTATTGCTTGCATTTATTTGTTTTTGCATTAGTTGTAGAAATAGAATCCAAATCAAATGTTGATTATTCAATCACGCGATCACAAACTTAATCACGATTCTTAATTCACGCTTCGTTGGGACCACGACCCGGGAGGTTTTGGATTTTAATTTGGTTAAAAGTAATTCTCTTAAAAACCTTACGGAATACTTACTCTTACTATTATTTGATATCTTGGCTATATATATATATATATATATATATATAGGCTATTAAGTTAAAGTATATCAATTAGATTTAACATAGATTAGATAACCAAAATATAAATAAATTAAGAGATTTAACCTCGCTTTAAGTGTTCGACACCATACTTACCACGAATCTATCACCGACCGGGTACACTGCCCGTTAAGGTGTCGTTTTTTGTTAAGTCGGTAAAATATAAATTTAAAACTTAAAACATCTTAAATATACATCACACAACGACCACATCAGTTAGGAATACAAAAGTATCGGTCACTTTCATTAATATTGTTAGATAGCTCGTATAGTAATATTTGGAAACTAGATAGGCTAGTTAGCTAAAGGCCCATGGAAAGCCCATGTATGCCAAGGCCATGACCGGCCATACTAAGTATTTAAAGCTTTCCATGCTATGGAAAGGGTGTTGGTTGTTTCATTTTCACACATAGTAATACATGTTTTTCTCTTTCACTTTCTCTTACTAGAAACAACCTCCCACTCTCTTTCTCTCTCTAGATTTCTTCATAGTTCTTTGTGTGTTTAAAGATTACTAAGATTCTTTAATCTTCCTATTTCATGAGGTGTTTGGTTGTGTACTTGTAATAGATCAAATAATTGCTTAATGGAAAAATCCTTAGAGATACATTTTCATAAACTTTTAAAGGTTACTTGAGGACAAGTAGGATTCAAGTGGGGGGATATTTGATGACATCAAATAACGTCACTTTTATAGCATCATTTATCCCATGGAAATAACCAATTTTATATAATTATTGCAAAGAATTGTTACTTAATTGTTTTTATTTGAGAATTACAGTAATTATGGAGTACTTTGTGAAGATTGGCAAAAAGGCACGCATTCTGGAGCTTAAACGAAGATATTTAAAGATTATTGTTCTGACACCCAATACACCGTATCCATCAAGGAAGATACGGCGTATCTGTGTCTGCACTTCACAAAAGACCACGAAGGTAACAAGATCAATACGTCGTATCCAGGGATGATCAATATGCCGTATTCAAGCTATGGAAATAAAATATTCTGGAAGATATCGAACGTGGTCCCTACTCCAAAAAACCCCCAATACGCCGTATCAAAGACTTTTGATACGCCGTATTGACCTTTTTCCAGACCTTATAAATAGAAAACTTAAAAACGAGTTTTAAGTGTGCTAAATCATATTTTCGATACCTAAACAATAAAAGTCAATTTTCAGAGGAAAAGAAGAGCAGAAGAGGTCTTGCAACGTAATTAATTCTATAGGAAACAACTTGTAATCTCCTATACTCTTGTAATCGTTCGGTTTTTGGTATCATTCGTTAACTCAAGTAGTTTACCTTGGCTAAATTATTACTTTTGTATTGATTATGACGTTTGAAGGATAATACCTTCGGGTATTAGCCATTATTATGAAGACCTGAATGTTTGGTTTGTTTATCTCGATTGCTTAATTTATCGTTGATTACTTGTTTATGTTTATCACTTTATACTTGTTTATGTGCTTTTGTATGCGACCTATCATTCAACTGGATCTAGTGATACGGACCAAGTAATCTAGATGCCGGGATGGCTCTCCATATACTGATTTATACATCTAGACCAATAGGATCACAAATAACGACCTATCTTTGCCCTTAGATTGTGAGCTTAGTTGGACTACCAGGTGACCTTGGTTAGTGGACTACTAGTGTATGAATTGCCATTAAGCAGTAAGTGGGTAAAGTCTCTATGAGCTAGGGTTTAACAAGATCACCATTGCTTTAATCCCTAAGATAGATTATAATAAGCAAATAAGAATGCTTTATGCGGATGCGTTTAATTATGAAAGAATTCTACGCGTCTAGGTTTAAGGAAGAAGTACCGCCTTAATCTTAAGAATGATATGCCGCCTCGAGATAAGTAATCATTGCACTAAACATACAAACCAACGTTCTGATTGGATTAATAATGGTTAATACAGTTTTCTTAAATTTGGCTAGACCACTTTTTTATATTATGTTAATTTGCTTGCGTGTGTTTTAGTGTCTTAAGTTGATTTTAGTCACCACAAAACCCGTGCCAGTCTCTCAGGCTGAAAACCCCCTTATCTGTTAGATTTAGAATTAACATAGGTTTAGCATAGGTTTAACATAGAATAGAATTAACTTAGTTTAGATAACCAAAATATTAATAAATTAAAAGAATGTTTCTCACTCTTAGTGATCGACACCCTACTTACCACAAAACTCCCATCTGACCGGGTACACTGCCCGTGAAAGTGTTGTTTTAGGTAAAGTAGGCAAAATATAAATTTAAAACTTGAAAGCATAAATTACACCTACACGACGACACAATCAATGATGAGAAGACTCAATACGCCGTATCTATAAGATTTCATACGCCGTATTAGGAGGCGGTTGATGAATATTCTAGAATATTATAATCGTGAAGCCTACGCAAAATTACCCAATACGTCGTATCCCACATCGGCCGATACGACGTATAGATCAATTTCTAGACTCTATAAATACAAAACCCTAAACTCAATTTTAGGTATGCAAGTGAAGCCCTAAACCACCAAGTCGACTAGCAAACAAATAAAGGAGCACATAAGGTCAGTAAAGAGCCTCAAGATCATAGGAAAATTCTTGTAATCTTCGCACAACCAAATACGTGTTCGGTTAAGGTTTCTTTTCTTTAATCGTTCATATATGAAACCGTATATACTTTACAATGACTATCGGCTGATACCTTTAGGTATCAGCCATGTTTATGAAGGTTTAATGTTTGGTTATTTTATATTGATTGCTTAATTTATCGTTAGTTGTTAATTATGTTTATCAATTTATACTCGTTTACGTGCTTAGGTATGCGACCTATCATTCAACTGGGTCTAGTCCTACATATTTAATATGTTGTAACTTCGGTGTTGTGTGGGCGTAGGCTAAGAGTCTGGGATAGCTCTCCATATATGCGATTTATATATCAAGAATAATAGGATCACAAATATTAACATATCTTTACCATTGGTTTAGTGAACAAGTTGGACTAGTAGGTAACATGGGATCAACAAATAACGTTCTGATTCCCTTGGTAAAGACCTGGACAGTGGACTACTAATATATAAAGATCCGTTAAGTAATAAGTTAGTAAGTCTCGATAAGCTAGGGTTTAATAAGATCACCATTATTAATCTTCTAAGATAGATTATAATCAACAAATGTTTTCTTTATGCGAATGCGTCTAATTGTGACAGAATTAGCGTATCTAGGTTTTAGGAAGAAGTACCGCCTAAATCTAGGAACAATATACCCTTCGAGATAAGACAATCATTGCACTAATAAACAAAACTTGCTTTTTATTAGATTATTCATGATTGATATGTTTTCCTTACATTAGTTCTTGACCGCTCCTCTATCGTTTATGTATCTTCTTGTGTGTGTTTATTGCTTTACATGTCATCAAAACCCTAGATTAGATAACCCAAAACTCGTGCTAGTCTCTTAGACTAAAACCCCCCATTTTATCATTAGTTTAGAAAACCCCCCTTTTATCATTAGTTTAGGTTAACTTAGGTTTAACAAAAATTAGATTAATTTAGTAGTAACATAGATAATTAAAATACTAATAAATTATATTTTAACACTCTCACTCTTAGTGATCGACACCCTACTTACCAACGAAGCTACATCTGATCGGGTACACTGCCCGTTAGTGTTGTTTTTAGGTAAAGTCGGCAAAATATAAATAGTAAAACTTGATACATAAATTACCCACTCACAATGACACATCATCATAATTTTTATATAATCACTTAATAACACTATCAAGTAAGCATATAACCACATATCATTTAGCCTATCATCAGTTAATCATTACGACAAGCGTAACATCCTAGTATTTTCAATTTAAGACAACTAACTTATTCATGAAGAATATTAATCGCTAAGCATATCATTTCAATCATACTAAGCAATAGTCACATAATCACATACAAATAAACACAAGTAGTCATATAATCATCTATCACAAAAATCACTTAAATATGTCATGCAACTATCTATATAAAAGCTAGGAAGATATTCTTGTAAGTTTGGTCAGTTAATGCTTGTGATATTTCTTTTAGATGTTTGATGATATTTTTATTGGTTTCTTGTTTCTCTTGATTCAAAACAACTTGCTTTTGTTTCAACTTTCGGAAATCTCAATTCTTTGTTGGTGTTTTTAGTTGGAATGGGATGATCAAGTAACACAAGCTAGTCCCTATAATTATGCATGCATGCACCAAGATTTGTCAAGCCATGCATGATATTTTCATTGTAGTTGGTTGTGTATAGATCCTTAATCACCATTTTAGATTTTCGGAAATGATAACTTTATTTTCACTTCGTTACAAGGAAAATACTTAGGATCTCGGATGAGTGGTCCAAGTTATCAAACCCATTTCTATGTGTATTTTAATCCTTTTTTGATATTACCTATAATAACATTTCCTAGGAGGAAATGTATTGTTAATCTATAGTTGATGAATAGAAACTTTTAGTGTGTGGATCAAATTGAATCAAATTTCTTCCATATCCAATCATATCTTTTTCACCATTTACAGAGAAGAAGAGATAAAGATTAACATAGCTGTCAATTTTTTTGGGACACGTATTTTGTAATCTTAATATCATTTTCTAAACATTATTAACATACCTATCATTTCTTTTTCTATCCCTAATTCATTTTTTAATTTGATGTGTATATCAATTGTAAATTTGTATCTAAAAAAGCATGCATGGTAGTAAAAAAGTCTATTTTAGTTAATGTGTTAAGCTAAAGTGATCCCCGTCTTAGCAGGAACCTTGAATAATCAGCAATGGATTTGTTGTACTTATCATATGTTGTTCCTATAACTGATAAGTTCTAGGTGTTTGGATATTAGGGTGGAAGTATGCATACCTGGGTTGCACTCAAGTACACACCTGATAGAATTGCAGGTAACTTACTTAAAATTTTGAGGTTTAATGGTAGATGAATTTTTATTAGCAATGTTGCATCTATACATAAACTAAAAAATGCATTGATTGCAATTTTAGTCGTTACTTATATGCTAAACAAATAGGGTGGTCATGGGTTAAACGTGTTGGGTCAGGATCAATTGACCTACCATTTGCCCTGCTTCATTCATAGTTAGGTTTGTGATAATTTAACCCATTTAACATGCTACAATAGAATACAACCTAATATGACATGTCTACATAGAAATGGGTTAATTAGGATTTCTTATGTCATATACGTAGCTTTCTTAAACTCATGTGTTGCCTAAATTAATGATCTCATGTCAATTTGGTTTTAGTTTTGGTTTTTGGGTTTTAGCTTTAGTGGTGTATTCTCAAGGGTCTTGAGCTACACACTTCAAGTAATATATTTTATACTATATGTGATGATATTTATAAGATTATATTTATATATTTTTAAGTTTTTTTAATAGATTGGTAGGACCTTGTAACCCCCAGTTAATGAAGCACCTTTGTTATCAGTATCCTTTAAATTGCTTTTTAGGCTCAGTGTAAGAAGAAGTTGTATTTATTCACTTACATTGAAAAAACTTAGGCTATATTTATATCCAAATAGGGAGAGATTGTTGGGCTAATTCAGTGCCCAATGATCTTTCACTTAGATTTGAATACAAAATATCCTAAGTGTTAGATAACCTTAAACATTCTAAGGTCACTGAGTGAATAATCACTCGATCAGTGAGTTACCTTCAAGTGTTCAACCTGAGTCTACAAGAAAGACTCAACCATTCAGTGAGGCGGTTCCTAGTGAATGAAGTCCCTGAGCCAAAAAAGAAGGTGATGGGTTTAGTGAGTTATGGCAATGGACTCACTGAACCCTATACAATCTCCAACAACTAGAAGTCCCTGAAGACAAGTGCCTGAAGAATAAGCGGGATAGTTTGAATGGATAAGTCCAATCTCTTATCCACCTGAAGTCAAACTATCCTAAATAGGGTATAAAGACAAGGTTAGTGTCAGCACTGACCTTAGAAAGTTTATTTGTCCCATACTTAGAATAGAATTGTAATAGAGACAAACCTGTACAATATGTACTAGCTAATCAACCTTGGGACACGCACTTATCACCTATGTCAGTATGACCCTACCTAAGTAGTATAAATAGACATGCTTTGGTAAACAAAGTATGTTATGTTTGTGCATTAAAAGTTGTATCTTTCACAAACACCTACTCCTCAAAATCAACTATGTCCCTAAACAAGTTCAGTATGCTAGCATACTTGTTAACTTTGCATAATACATTAAGTTATGCAAAGTTGTTAGTGAGGAGATCATACATATACATTGTCATTTAATCCCCATTGTTGTTCCACAAACAATAGGGCATAGTTCTCAATAAATTTATAAGAATTAAACGTTGAAAATTAGTTTTGCATCCTTTACTTGTTTAAATTTGTATTTGTCAAAACTGATTTTTATTACATTACTTTAAGCCATGAGTTAGTTTATCTTAACTTTATAGTTTTTGATAACTAACTAAAGGGGAACAACAAGTGGTATCAGAGTAGAAGGTTTATAAAACTTCTTTACTAAATCTGCTCAAAGTTTTTAAAACCTAGATCCTATATGGCCGCTATAAGTAATGTACCCCATCTAGTTGATAAGAAAGGAGGCAACTACTCTGCTGTTGCTCCTCCACTAGACCTGAAAAAATTTAGCAAATGGAAAAAGCGCATGCTTTGCTATTTGACGGGAATGGAACCTAACTACATTCAATGTCTCAAGGATGGTCATTTCAAAGAAAAAACGACTGAAGGTGCCGATAAACCTGAGTCCCAATGGACCCCTGATGAGAGGAGGGTGGTCAATCAAGACCAACGCCTTAAAAGCATCATTATATCATGTCTACCAAATGATATAATGGAGTTAGTAATTAGCTGTGAAACAGCTAAATCAACATGGACTGACTTAGTTTACAGCTTTGAAGGTCCCTATGATACCAAGGAAAACAAGACCATGGATTTAAAACTTGAGTATTAAACTTTCAGAGCTAAACCCTCTGAGAGTCTCTCATAAACCTACACCCGTTATAAGAACCTGCTCAATAAGCTCACCAATGATGGTGTGACATTGTCTAAACACGAAATCAATGCGGGCTTCATGAACAGTTTCCCTAAAAAGTGGCTTAGCTTCTCTCAAGGACTAAGACATTCCAATCACACCCAGACCTTTAACCTTGCTGATATCTATAGGAGGTTTGTCTATGAAGATAACCTGATCTTAATGAGATACCGTGAGACCAAGAAGCCCCTAATTACTACTCCCTCAAACTTTCCCTTTTCAACTGCCTTCTTTTCTAACAATATTATGCAGGATTTTTAAGAAAATTCTGATGATGAGGCTGATGAGAGATCCAGTGAGGAGTACCTCAGAGATATAGAGTTAGAAATTCATGAGAGGGCCATTTTGGCAAATTCAAAACATTTTATCAAAAGGAAAAACAATTTTTTCTAGTCAAAAAGTAAATGAAGACACTGAATGTTACAAATGTGGCAAAAAGGTTATTTTGCAAGAGATTGCTTTTCTGAAACGTCTGAACCCTCTTACAAATCATCAGTGTTAAACTCCTCTTCAGTGTCAAAAAGGTTTTTAACCCAAGTTTACACCAAAACTCATTCAGTCTTCTCAACATACTGAAAGTAGTCAAAATGAACCAAAGTTTCAAAAAGACTATAAGGCTGAATACAAGAAGATAAAACCTAAACTTTCATTCCTTGAGGCTAGTCCCTCTACTTCTCAGTTTCCAAAACCCTTTTAAACAAAGAACAAAGGCCTAGTTGCTGAAACATTTAATTGAGATGAAGAAGAAGTATCTGATGATGAGGAGATGACACAAGTCAAGGTACTAATGGCTCTAGCTAACGATAAACTCTCTGTGGGGAAGAATCATGCTCGTAATGGTGAATGGATCGACATCACCATAAAAAAGGTAAATATTCTTCTCTCTATGGATGAGGACTCAGATTGACAGACTTATCTTAAATATATAAACATTGACCTAAAGTATGTTGAAGAGCAGAGATTAAAATTGTTATAAAAATATAACAAAATAGTTTTTGAATTAAATAAGTGTAGACATGATCTATTTGCCTTAAAGCAAGCAAAGCTTGAGGCTGTCACTTTTCAAATTCAAAACACTAAACTTACCAAGTTAAACCGTGCTCTTCAAAAACAACTGAAGGAGGAAAGAAAGGTCAAACATGGTAAGTCAATGAATCAGTGAGAAAATCCCAAACCAAAAGAAGAAAATTCTTGGTGGTGAACAACTCACTGAATGTATGCACACTTGGTTCACTTTTAGAGTAGGCTAACACAAAACAAGGTGAAATCATACCTTAGGTTGCGTTTTTAAGCTTAGAATGTGGTTGATCTTGCGTTATATGGTATATTGTTGTTGTTTTATATGTTTTCCATGATATGGATGAAAGTTGAATGCATTTTGGGTGTCAAATGATTAGAAAAGCATGTGTTTAGACTAGAAATTTGCCCTTGGTAAACTAGCGGTTTGATCCTAAGTGACCAGCGGTTTGAACTAAATGTTCCATCGATTTGATCACTAATACTAGCGGTTTGAACACATTGTTCCCGTAATTTGATCCAATATCAGCAATTTGACCATAGGTGACCAACGATTTGACACAATCTTTCTCGCAGTTTAACACTAGTTGTCTCGCGGATTGACCACGGGTTTCCAACGGTTTGATAAAATTTGACCAAGTCAATCCCATCGGTTTGACTCATTATAAGCCCGCGGTTTGACACCTTGTCCCAGCGATTTGACCAGTGTGCTCCCGCGATTTGACAATTTTATTCCTAAAAGTTGACAATTCAAATTGATAATCTTTTGTATAAAATAATTTCAAATGTCGGGTTAACATGGGTTGTACATAACAATTAAATACTCAAACATTAAGTATAAACAACATATATAAACTTAAAATTGAACCACAAAAGTGTAATTTGGACTGTTTAAACACGATTTGGACTATTTAATTTTACATTGGATTGATTTGACTTAATATGGACTGTTTGACCACGATGTTGATTATAGACCACAGTCTTTGACCGTTGACCTTGACTTTGACCATAATTGGATTTTAACAACTTGAAGTTAAAACTAGTCAAACAACTCGTCACTAAAACAATCATCAATCAAAACACAAAGGATAATCAATTAAATCTGTACATTTATTGTTATGTATATGAATATGGATTGATATTCTTAAGCAGAATCAATGGCTAATCAACAAGAGAACCAAGAACAACATCAAGACCGTCCTGATGAGAAATTGGTTCCAGTTGATGATCAAGTTCGAATTAGAGCTAGCAACTACAAGATTACTTTGGATAAATCACAACCGAATGTAATCTACAAAGTTTTTCTGGCTATCCTAAAGAAGTATTCCTTCTTCAATGCTTTCATAAGGACTAATGATGCTCCAGAAATCTACATGCAGCAATTCTTGGATACGGTTACCTGTGACTTAACTGCCAAGACCTACTTCTTCACATTAGATGATAAGATCTTTTAAGTGAATGCATAATTACTTTGTGAAGCTCTACAAATAACTCCTAAAGATTCTGATCATCCATTCGTTGAACCTCCTTCTAAAAAAGAAATCATCTCCTTCATCAACAAGCTGGGATACTCTGAATCTCTTACTAGAATATCTGATATGACTACCAACAACCTGTACTAACCTTGGAGAACTTTCATGACAATGATTAACAGATGCTTAACTAGAAAGGATTCTGGATTTGACAGACTCTGAATGGCTCTACTATAAATCCTTTGGGGAATGGGTACAATGTCAAATGTTGACTTTGCTGAATTAATCTGGAAAGACTTCAAGTTTCAGATTTAGAACAGAAAAGTAAATCCCAAAAAGAAGGAGTTAATGCCCTTTCCAAGATTCACAAAGCTCATCATCACACATATCCTCTCCCAGAACGATCAAATATCTAGGAGACCTCATTCATACCATCATATCATTAAGCTTGATGCACCTCTTGGAAATCTGAAGTTTACAAACAAGGGAGCTAAAGATCTAATTTTTGGAATGACAATTTCAAATGTGCACAATGATAAAATCAAAGCCTCTACTGATTATTCAAAATATTTGGCAAAGTCTTTAGGAACTAAACCTATCAAAAGTTGAGGTAAAGGACTGCTTACGAAGCAAGGGGTTGAAATAGCTGTTGAAAGGGTTAGTATTCCAAAGAAGAGACGTTCAAAGACCGTGATTGAAGAAATTGGTTAATATAAAAAGGTAGCTGATACGGTAGATTCTGAAGAAACTGAAGAAGAAGAACCATTGATCAGAAGAAGACAAACTGGTGTCATTATCGGGAGAGAAACCCACAGAGAATCAGATGAAGAAAACTTAGTTCTCTCATCAAATTGAAAGGAATTAGAATGCTATCTGTTGCTGCACAATTCAAGTTAGATATGAAGAAATAGAGAAAAGCTAGCAAAGATGGTTTCATTCTTCAAAAACGTCCCAAAGGCTCAAGTGAAGGATCTGGTGTGTCTCTAGAGGTTCTTGGTGGGCTAAGTCATAAAGGCCTAAATAAAGGATATGGTATGACTCTAGCGGTTCCTGATGAGCCAAGGGACAGTTCTAGCAGTTCTAGTTCAGAATTTGAAATTGATGACATCTCCAATGATGATGAAAGTGATGAAGCTGATGACAAGGAGAAAGCTGATGATTCAAAAGACAGCTGGTGTAAGCACGAGTGTTATAAATAGATCTATTTGGGATTGACATCCCTATTCGGGTGGCTCACTAGGTTCGATGGATTGAACCGGCAGACGTATACCATGTCGGATTTAGGATGTTGCGGGTTGAACATCTACACGGGCACATTGTTAGCATCATTTTGTAATTCATACATGTCGTAGCTTCAGTGTCATGAGCTTAGGAAATCGTAATTACATTTTTGTGATATTTTATGTGGTACAATAGTCATGCACTTTGAAATCTTGCGGTCCTCCTTTATACATTACTTAAACTTGTGAATTCACCAATTTTATGTTGACATTTTAAAGCATGTTTTTCTCAGGTCAATAAGGCAAGAAACAAGGATACATTGGTGGTCATCATTTTGGAGTCACATTATCATAAAGATTTAAGTGCATTACATTTTGGAGTATTTGTTATGTATTTAAAATCTTTACATTTGCAAGGATGAACAAGTTAAGCTTCGGGCTTTTGTAACAAACAAGTTTATTAAATCCAATGTATCATTTTTAAACGACTCATATAGAGGTCATTCTCATATCTTGTGCTATTGATCTATGAAGTAACGCCTCAGACCCTTATTTCGCTGAGACCCAATTTGGAGGTGTTACACATATGACTGCATTCGAACCTTAAATCGAATAAGCTAAAGAATAGGACTAGTAGTCATTACCAAAAGTTGTAAACCAGCAAGGGCGACAAACCACATATACACATCCATAACGATAAAATAGACATACATGATTGCATTCAATTCCCCCACTCGAGTAAAACCAAAGGGTAGGACGAAAAGTGATATAACATATGGATCTTCTAATCCTTTATTCAAAAGTAATAAACTAACAAGGCGGACAAAATCACACATAATAGACACATGTGATTGCTCGCATCCTCATTCGAGTAAAACCTAAGGATATGGATTAGGAAAGGGAAATAATTGTTGTTAAATAAAAATATACAAAACAAATAGACTAAGTTCAAACAAATAAGGTACAAGTTGCTAGATACTTTCTTGACGGTTCCCATGATAAAGATACAAAAATATTTACATAAACGTCTTGATCATAGATCAACAAAAACAACCTTAGTTGGCGTTCCCGTAACGGTCAACTTCCCAATCATCCATACTATGCATACTTTTACAAAATCAAGTGGCGATATCTACCACTTTATACAAAACTTTACATCGTTGATTTATAATACGTATCAACGAATAATTGATCCTTCAAATAATATCATCAGTTTAAGCTTTAACGAACCGACTATCTCCATAATTTCCTCCTCTTTTTTGCAGCGAATAAGGTACAAGGGTTTATACGAGGGTTAACTAACCAGTGTGGTTAGTTAATATCACAACATATAGGCTTTTTGGATGTAATCCTAGAAATTTACCAGTTTTAGAAAATGTCAATCCATCTATTTAAAATAGTACTTATTATTGTGGTCTCGAATAGATATATCAAACCAAGTTCTAAAGTCTACAACATCACCGACACACTCATAATTTTGTGGAATTTGGGTAAACATTAGAAAACGGATAAGGCTAAATTCTCACAATATCTAACAAGGGTTATGTGTGCGGGTTATCTAACTAATAATTTTACAAAAGTATGCTTGAAAATTTTAAAATTTAGGCATAAATTAGGCATTTTATTGTGAAAAATAGGACAAGTAAGCGTTCTAATTCTCCTCCCCTAATTAAATTATACAACGCCCTCGTTGTATAAATTAAACATTAAAACGGGAAATTAAAAGAATTAGAACGAGAAACTCCCCTAGCATTTGCTCGGTATGATCCTCCATGTTGTGTTTGCGAGCAAGAATGTGTTTTGTGAATGCGGGATTGAATCCTAGCATGACTACAACACACTAGTTTCCAGAATATAAATACTCCACCAAAGTCGTTGTTTTCTTTTCAGTAAGGTCTTGTGCAAGATATAAGAAAACAAGTGCAATTTCTATCTCCGTGTATTCGTTGGTTAGACTCGAAATAAAAACCTAAAAACTATACAGGAAGTCGATACGCCGTATCCATACCCCAGGATACGCCGTATTGATACATGTAGAAAACAATCCTAAGTACAGGTCAGAAGTCGAATACGATGTATTCGTTTAACGAATAAGCCATATCGACCAGTCTGACAATAAAGTTTAAATTGCAGAAAAATAAAGACTGGATAATATCCAGGTAGTCAATACGCCGCATCCATGGGGTTTGGATACGCCGTATAGACAGTCGGGAAGACAGACTCAATAAGAAAATTGTAAATACATTCCGGGTTGTCTCCCAGAAAGCACTTTTGTTTACAGAAAAGTCTTTAAGTTTGACTTGCCTCAATTTAATCATATCCTAAAACAACTCGGGGTCGAACAGGATGCCAAATGACACATAAGGATTTTTAATGATAATTATTAGCATCCCTTCAATAAGATATTTCCAAGTCACGATATTGATATCTAATTCTTTGTTAAAAGTATTAGTTTTAAAAAATTTATTGATCGTATCATGACTTGTTTCCAAAAGTTTATTTGACCCTTGTGTATCGGTTTTTATTACATTAGGTAATGGTTCAATAGATAAATCCCCCAAAAATTGTTTGATATCAATTTTATCATCATCATTGTTCGAATCTGATTTTAAATCATTGATAGAAACTAATTTATAAGAAAGTGAGTTTTTATCGTATATAAAAGTGTAATCTTCGTCATCAGAATCGGACGATGATATTTTGAAATTAAAATCAATCTTTATGGCAAGATAAGCACTTACCGTAGGTTCAGATGAGACTTCTAGTTTAGAAGTTAAAGCATCATTGTACATAATGCCTGGGAACTCGTTCTCAAAATCAGATGAGACTTCCGGTTCAGATGTTAGAGCATCATTGTAAACAATGGTTGGGAACTGGTTCTCAAAATCTTGGAAGTAGTCGATTCTTCAAAATACCTGACCTTGCCATATGTAGCAGTTTCTCAGTTAAACTCTTGACCACGCCTACGTGATTTTTCTTCTTCAAGTTTAATATACTCTGCCATAGTTATGTTGGGGTCGTCCATTTCCTGTAATAAAATGGCTAGGAAAGAAAACGGTCTAGAAGACAAATACGCCGTATTCAGTAAACTGCATACGCCGTATTGATGATAGACTCGAATACGCTGTATTGGTTTGAAAACATTTATACGTCGTATCTAAAAAAATAAATACGGCGTATTGAGTATTCGACTCAGAAAGTTACAGCAGACTGTAACAATTCAGAAAAACACACAGACACACAATATGCAAAAAGTATACAATGCAGAAAATAAATCAAACACATCCAAATATGAAAATTAATCTAAACTAAACTAAATCTAAACTAAAACACTAATAAAAACAAGAATTAAACAACTTCACTCTCCGGCAACGACGCCAAAAACTTGATTGTGTCGTTGTGTAGGTTGTTTTTTATTATTAAGTTTTACATTTATATTTTGCCGACTATACCTAAAACAACACTAACGGGCAGTATACCCGATCAGATTTAGCTTCGTTGGTAAGTATGGTGTCAATCATTAAGAGCGGGAGCGTTAATCTTATAGTTCTATTATTATTTTGGTTAACTAAACTAAGTCAATTTAAACTATGTTAATTAATTCTAATCTATGTTAAACCTATGCTAAACCTAATTCTAACAGATAAAGGGGGTTTTTAGTCTGAGAGACTAGCACAGGTTTGGTGATGACTTAAATCAATTTAAAACACAATAACATACGCAAGCAGATAATCAAAAGATAGAAGAGCGGTCTAGCCAAATATAAGAAAACTGTATTAACCATGATTAATCCAATTGTAATTAATACAAGAATAATCAATCAACCAATGTAAACTAACCGAGTTAAACGAATGATACCAAAAATCGAACGATTATAAGAGTATAGGTGATTACAAGGTGTTTCCTATTGAATTAGAAGCTTTGCTTGACCTTTTCTGCTCTTCTTGTCTTCTAAAAATAGACCTTTGTGGTTAGGGTATCGAAAATATGATCAAGCACACCTAAAACTCGTTTTTAGGTTTTCTATTTATAGTGTCTGGAATTTCTTCAATACGCCGTATTGGTTGAGGTCAATACGGCGTATTGGGGTTTCTTGGAGTAGGGACCACGTTCAATATCTTCCAGAATATATATTTACTATATCTTGGATACGGCGTATTATAGATCCTGGATACGGCGTATAGGTCTTCGTGGTTTCTTGTGAAGTGCAGACACAGATATGTCGTATCTTTCTTGATGGATACGGCGTATGAAATGTCAGAACAGTTTCTTCAGATTTTTTCGTTTAAGCTCTAGAATACATGTCTTTTTGCTAATCTTCACTAAGTACTCCATAATTACTGCAAATCTCAAATATAAACTGTAACGACCCAAACCCGCTCCGGAGAGTAGGCCGAAACGTCATAATCATGGTGTCATATCAAAGCATAATAAAGGCATAAAGTCATAAATGATAACATAGGACAAGGTGGAAAGCCGGA
>BQNB010152062.1:0-15821 GCA_026074375.1 Tanacetum coccineum | reverse complement strand
TAAGTACACACACACTTCCAACATTCTATCAAATGTGTTCCCTATACCTTTTGGTGCATAAAATGGTTAGATACATTCATTTCTTTCATTCACTCATTCAAGAAAAACATACACATCATTTCCTTTCCCTCTCTTGGTGCGTCCGACCTCAAACACGTACACACACACTTACACAATATCTTTGATCAAGAATTGTGAAGCTAAGAAGTATTTTGGGTTGATTTAGATAGTTATTTGGGTATTTTTAAGCAACGTTTGGGTTGTATTTAGTCTCTA
Source organism: Tanacetum coccineum (assembly GCA_026074375.1). NCBI lineage: Eukaryota > Viridiplantae > Streptophyta > Magnoliopsida > Asterales > Asteraceae > Tanacetum > Tanacetum coccineum. The sequence continues at coordinate 15,545 of BQNB010152062.1, read as the reverse complement.
ATCATCATCTTTTATAAGTAATCATCTCTTCATAAAACTTGTACTTTTGTTAAACTCATAATGTTGTTGGGTTTAGTTATTTTCATAAAAACCAAGGTTAAAGTTTACTTAAACCCTAAAAAGGTTTAAGCTTTTCTTGAAACTAAACTTACACCCTAAAAAGGGTTAAAGCTTTTATCGAAAATAATAAAAAAGAACACCCCAGGTGGAAAGAATCTGTCAGTGAGATAATGAGGATATAAATCTATAAAACTTACCAAAAGCGTGGTCTTGTGCTTATAGTTGAAATCTTCTTGGGTCAAATTATAGAGATCCTCCCCTCGATAGACTCTTATGGGCCTTATATCGTGTCTCGGACCCACTTAAGAAACAAAAAGAAGTTCTTGATTAGCTTATTTATGTCTTGAACATAATTTTTCTTTTCTTATTTCTATATCTTATTTGAAAAGGGAAAAAGTTGTGTTGAGTCTTATTCGGCTTAATGAGAAAAATGGCCCAAATATTGTCTAAGTACGAGGCCAATGGGCCCCGAACCGCAATAAACAAAGCCTAAAAATCATGAGCTTATACACATAAGTCCTACATGGATTGGAGTAATAAGCCACATGGTTTGGCTTATTCTCTTGGCTTAGTGATGGCTTATTGATAGATTATTTGTGAACCAAGAGCTTATTTGATTTCATTTGGCTTAACGGACTTAACAAATAAGCCCGAATGAGCTTATATGGTTTTGGCCCAACAAGTGGGCCCAAACCATGGCTTTAAGCCCATGGTTCGGCTTATTGGGTTGTTGGCTTGGCTTATATGAGCTTATTAATAGCTTATAAGTGAGTCAAGTGCTTAATTGCTTAACGGGTTGCTTATCAGACTTAATGGATAAACTCAAGCCCATTTATTTGATTTAACAGGCCACGACCCAATATGAAACAACACATCGTGGCTTTAAGCCCACAGTGTAGCCTATTGAATAAGCTCGTACATAGTTTATTTGATAAATTCCGAACTTCGATACTAGTCATTTGCTTATTTTGGACTTTTCGTATTACGGATCATCTATTTAGGCTTATTGGGCCTAAAAGCCCAATAAGGATCCCAAAGGGTTTCGGCTTAATTATTAAGGGATTTTGATAACATAGGAGATTTGCGATTTATGAGATGTATTTTTGAAAGTGATTCGAATAAAGTCTATGACTTTGGAAAACGTGTAAACACGAACGGGTCATGCCAAAATTTCTATAAAAACTATACACTTAGAAAGTATTTAGAAAAACGTTTATACCAAAACATTTTAACTAGTTTATAAGGGAACGGGTAAGATTCCGAAACATATTCTTTCTTTACTATTGTTTTTATATAGTGTTATTACTTGACATTACGGATTATTTTATCGAGTCAAACGTTACAACCACAACACGACTAGCTTAATTATTAAGGGATTTTGATAACATAGGAGATTTGCTATTTATGTGAGGTTATTTTTGAAGTTTGATGTCGAATAAAGTCTAAAGACTTTGGAAAACGTGTAAACACGAACGGGTCATGCCAAAATTTCTATAAAAACTATACACTTAGAAAGTATTTAGAAAAACGTTTATACCAAAACATTTTAACTAGTTTATAAGGGAACGAGTAAGATTCCGAAACATATTCTTTCTTTACTATTGTTTTTATATAGTGTTATTACTTGACATTACGGATTATTTTATCGAGTCAAACGTTACAACCACAACACGACTACTAATATTCCATTCTTTAGAAAACGTTAACGAAAGTGTTTTGATAAACCTTTATGCATTATCACTACCTTCTTTATTATCCCAATTCTAAATCAAACATATATTACTTAGGTTCTTGGGTAATCGTTAGTACGCCGTGTTCTTATTCCGTGTGAATCTGTCTTTAGCGCTTTTCACTACTTCACTTCACTAATCAAGGTGAGTTCATAGCCCCACATTTTACACTTTTGAATGAATTTACAAATTTTGGGGTGAGAAACATTGCTTGTTTTTCTTAAACCGTACACAAGAACTTTATGTGATTTGTTCCCTTATTTATGTGTTGCCTAAGTAGCGTTAGACCAATATTGCCCATATTATCATGAGCTGTTAATTACCTTTAACCGACTGGCTGGTTAAGTAAGCGCGAGTGAGTAAATAGATCTATTGGGACTAATAATCCCCATCCGGGTTTGGTAATTCTTACTAGTTGGGTACAACGGACTGTACAGGCCAACGGATGTATATCATATTGAAACTACTTTGGGTGGTCTTTGGTCAAACACCTACCAGGGCAACTTTATATGGCAATGTACATGCTACCTTCCACTATTAGCTTAGGTGTCACGAGCTTAGCACAACGTAAATACCTTTTATGTGAAATTGTATCTGTTATAACTGTCGCATATGTTTTGAAATCTTGTGGTCCACTATAATTACGTTTGAATTAAACCTATGAATTCACCAACTTTATGTTGACGTTTTTTCTTTTAATGATGTTTTCTCAGGTGCTTTAGCTTGGATTCAAGGTGTGCTATAAAAGTTATGGTGCAATGTGCTTTCAAACTGATTTCAACATATCTTTATTCATACTTGTTGTCTTTTGTCAAAACCAGGTTATAAATAGCGTGAGGCATGATCTTGGCGGCCTCATGACCAGAGAAGCTCGACGCTGCTTAGCGGTGCTAAGGCGTTAGGCCTTTGTGTTTATACGGCTTACTTAAGGTGACCTAAAATATGAATATAATGAATATATTAATATGTATATATATATATATATATATATATATATATATATATATATATATATATTTATATATATATATATGTGTATATATATATATATATATATATATATATATATATATATATATATATATATATATATATATATGTATATATATTTTTCTATATTCCTAGATGTATTATATTTATATTCTATATAATATTTTTCATATATATTGAGTTTATCATATAGTGTTGCACTCATTATGAATAAAGTTAAGAAACTGTTCCTTACATGTATTATTCTTCATTTTTGAATTTGTTTTTATCGGAGGTGAATTCTAAAGGCTCGTCACGCCTCACGCCTTAGCGTGCCTTTTCACGCCTTATCTCACGCCACACCTAGAGTCGACGCCTTGGTACATTTTGTAATGTGGAGGTCACGCCTTAGCGACGCCTTGGCGTCGCAAAGGCGTGCCTTTTAAAATACTGGTCAAAACCATATTATTGCTTCCGCTATGTTTTCTTATTGCTTCCGCTATGTTTTAAACACTTTAAAATGGTTTGTAAGACTTAATACTTTTAAATTCATGCAACGAATTATGATTTTCTAAAACGTACCCTTTTAAAGGTCGTTCTTTATGCTTTGTACTTGAGATATGTATGACGTCATGCCCCCGGACGCTTATTTCGACGGGACCCTATTTGGGGGTGTGGCATAATGGAATACATTTTATATGACTTTTATCTATTAAATGTTATTTAATTTTACTAAAATGATATTTTACGTTTTAGACCATGTTATTGTTTATACGATTAAACTCGACTAAACGTTTAAAATGGTTAACCCTGACATAGGTTACCCGCCTAGTACGGTTCGGTTTCGGGTAGTATAATTAATTACACGCCTCGTGATGGATAGTATAAACCCTCCAACTAACCGAATCGAACCCCTCGTGAACACTCCTACCCGATAGTAAATAACGAACAATGGGCTTAATATTACGCGGCTAATAATTATATTAATATATCATGTTGAGAGTGTGCTGATAGCTACTGTTCATCATTTGCACTGTTGATAGCCCACCCGATTATTTTAGCCTAGCCCACGTGATGGCCCAGCCAATATTCGCTCCAATTTACAAGGATCCGCCAACAGCTAATGAGCATTTTGCCCCTAAAGACCAAAATCTTTCAATCTCGATTTAACCGCAGTGACGGGGTGATTACCACCGAATTTTAAATCACTTAACAACAACGCAAGGCATAACAAGAAACGGTCTCAATTCATTTCCTTTTCGTGTGATATAATAACATTTCAGACCTTAAAGATCATGAACACGATAGGAAACACTCATCATTGATCATGTTTTTAAAGGCGAACTTCGTTTCTTAGTTTTCGAAACCAATAAGACAAGAACTATAACAAAACTGATGTGTTCCATCTTTGTAATTCTCATTTTCCAATAAACACAAAACGCACCTATAAACCACTCAACCTACCTGATGTGTTGAACAAGGAAGAACAAGAAAGATAACGAACCGAGGCTGCGTATGTTTTAGTTAACTGGGAAATTTGTGAAAGTCGGTCTTATGATAAGAGAGAGACGTATTACTTTTTGTGGGTGAGATCTGTTTTAGTGGTTGTGACTAAAAAGAAAAAGAGGCGTCATATGTATGTGAAGGGTTAGGGTTGTTAAGTTTTGTAGAGTTATACTAGGGAATTTATCAAGTTGGATTTGGGCCACAATTGGTGTAGCCGGATTTTGGGCTAATCTATTGAAGAGGCCGAAATTTTTTGATTAGTGGTATTGGGCTGCGAAAAGTAACACTTGGCAATGCTACAGTAGCCCATCACACAGTTAGCCCAACGAAAGAGATCTGGCCCAAAAAAAGGCCCAATATGACGGGAAAAAAACCGCTGGTTACGAAAACGTTACTCCGAACTTTTTAACTATTTAACATTTGTTATAATAAACTTTATTGTTTCAGTTAAATATACCAACACAAATCTATCGATTCATTCTATTTTAAGATTAAAAACACCCGCAGAAATCTTCAATTGCAAACAAATACGAGTACAATATTGCTAACGCTTCTGGACATATGTACAATTTTAGTAAAAAATGTGTGTAAGATTTTTAAGTATATATAGATATTTATTTTTTTTTTTACCAAAAACACACTCCTATTTCACTAAAACCTAATAACTTTTAACAATAAACGACGCAATGAAAAAACAATTATAATATTATATTATTTATAATATATACTTATATTATATATATAATTTTATTTGGAGAGGAAATTAGGGCCATGTACTATTTAGATACAACGTTTTTTTGGGGTCCCTTTTTTTGGCCTCGGCCATGTTGAGCTTTTTTTTTTCTTTTTGTATTAGTAGATTATATAGCACGAGTATATTAAAGCGAACATTCGAGTTTATGCACTTATCAAAAAATAAAACAAAACGTCAAATACAAGTCAAACCCCGTTGCAATGCAATACGGGCATACATTCTTACTCATATTCGTTCAAACTCAATTCGAAGATATTATGCCCCGCCTAGGTGAGTCGGGCCCATGTTAATTTCATATTAGTCTAAAAAACGTTTTTAATATTTTTTGATTCTCAACGTTTGATATACAAATGTCAAAACATTTACGATGAACTGCTTAAATTTAAACGTTTACAAATTATTACTAGTGAAAAATTCAAGTTTCTCAGATTAGTAATCACTTAAGGTATAAAAAAAAAGCCTTAAGCTATGATTAGTGATCCAAGAAAATATTTTTCTATCTTATCCATTACATTTTACAAAAATTTTCATAAAATAGAAATTATACACTATTTTCTAATGTAAAAGATACGCTTATTAAAAACTTAAAATGTTTGAATTCGAAATTTAACCCAAACGGGAAAAGCTTCGTATTACCATTTATGCTCAAACCTTTACAACAGACAAAGAGGGAAGGGTAGTCCTACTAGTGCGGCACCCCTTATAGGCTTGGCGGCCCCCTTATATATCTGGGACCGCCGGGACCGCCGCCAGTTACCGTTGGATTTTCCTGCCTATAAATACTTCTCCATCCCTTACTGAAAATAAGACCTCTTTGCAAGAATTTTCTCACACTTCTTTCTCTCTCTAAAAACCTTCTTTCTCTTACTAAATATCTTGATCACTAACATCTCTTGATCTTGGTGTTCAATGTGATACTATCCCTTTTTTCATCTCTTCTCTCTCATTCAAGTGCAAGGAAGAACACTCGTATTCGCCAGAAGAAATGAAGTGTTCTAATTAGTGATCTCTCCCGTCGTTTTCTTTCTATAGTACCAAATTGTGTATTGTAAATTCTTCTTGTGTATATTTGTATAGTTCGATCGTGTGTAAATCCAGATAGTGTAGATCTAGTGATTGTGTGTGTATTGTGAAGTGGTAGATTGGTTCTAGCTATGATTATGAATCGACCCCATTTAGTTAGTGTCGGACAATAATGTAAGCGACGTTGTAAATGGTGTTTCTGCGCCTGAAGGGTGCTTGATGGAGCATAGTGAAATCTCGAGAGACGGATACAAAGGGGAGTGGTAGTTTAGGGCGAAAAAGGCATGAAAGCTCCGAAAACCACTCATAAATTCGCTTGTCATTCGGTTTGATGGTTCCTTCCTTATTCTTCTATTATGTCATTGTTATTTGAACTTTAGTTTAGATGTTATATTGCTTGTTTTATGTGAAGTGTGGTTAACATACGCAACTCTAATCTAATATTGTGTAAGCAAAGTTTTTCAAACAAAAACGAACTTGTAAAATATTCAACCCCTCTCCCTCCGAATTAGTGTTCCACAATTGGTATGGAGCCAAGGTCACTCAAGATTTAATTCAACCCCCCTTCTAGTTTCCATAATTGGTATCAAGAGCCAAGGTCACTCAAGATTTTTAAAATATACTGTATTTTAAATGTTGGATCGATCTATGGATTCCGATAAATATCTAGAATGGAAATCTATGCAAAGACCACCACTCTTTGAAAGTGATAGTTTTATTTATTGGAAAAATAGATTCGTGACATATGTTAAATCAAAAGATCTAAATCTTTGGCATGTTATTACCAACGGTGATTTTCAACCTATTGAATAAATCTGAAAACTAAATTAGATGAGGTTATCCCTTCCAAATACAAAGTGATGATCTTAAAAAGAAACTTGCGAAAAATAACGAAGCTAAAATGGTTATTTTTAATGCTTTGCCTAGAAAAGAATATGAAAGAATTTTCATGTGTAATACGGAAAAAGAAATTTGGAAAACATTATTAATTACCCACCAACGTAATAGTCAAGTCAAAGATAATAAGATCGACCTTTTGGTTCAACAATATGAACAATTCGTCATTTCCGAAGACGAATCTATAGGTAGTGTCTTTGCTAGATTTAATACTATTATTACTAGTTTGAAATCTCTTGATGAAGGTTATTCTAGCAAGAACTATGTTAGGAAATTTCTTAGGGCTCTACATCCTAAATGGAGAGCAAAGGTCACGGCAATTGAAGAATCGAAAGACTTAACATCACTATCTCTTAATGAACTTATCGGGAACCTCAAAGTTCACGAAATGATCATCAAGAAAGATTCTGAAATAGTCAAAGCAAAAGTTTAAAGGATATCTATTTCATTAAAGGCTAAGAAAGAATCTAGTGATTAAGTGTGTTTGACTTCCGGAAGTGAAGACGAAGAATATGCCATGGCGGTAAGGCTTCAAGAAGTTCTTTAAGAGAAGAGGTAGATTCGTGAGACAACCTCAGAACGACAAAAAGACATTCCAAAGAAGCCTTGATGACAAGAACGGTAGAAGTAATAGAAGATGCTTTAGATGCGGCGACCCGAATCATCTTATTGGAGAATGTCCAAAACCACCGAAAGACAAGAACCAAAGAGCATTTGTCGGAGGTTCTTGGAGTGATAGCGGTGATAAAGATGATGAGAAAGTCAATAACGAAACGTGTCTAGTAGCTCAAGCATCAAGTGAGGTATGTTCTGAATCCTCTTAGTTTAGTGATGAAAACTTGTCAATAGATGATTTAATATTAGAATATAAATATGATAAACTGTGCAAAATGAGTTTAAAGATAATCATTAAAAACAAAAGACTAAAAGCCACTAGAGATAGCTTAGAAAAGGAAATTAGTATTCTAAAAGAAAAAGTGTCTACACTCGAGAAAAACAAGGAAGTTGATCTCGAATGTGTAAAATGTCATATGCTTAAAATTGAAAATGAAAAGCTTAAAGAGGAAGCTCTTAAACTAACCAAGTTTGAAAAGAGCACACATTGCTTAAATGAAATGTTAAATAATAAAAAACCCTCCGGTGAAAAGTTAGGTTTAGGGTTTAATTCATTTGAAGCATCATCTAGTGGAACTAGGGAAATAAAATTTGTGAAAGCATAAAAAAATGCATCTTCTGATGGAGCTCCCATAAATATGGGTGCCCCCCTTAATGTGCAGGCAGCCCCCAAAGCAAATATAGGACCGCCACCAGGAACCACACCTGAATCTGAGAAAAGTGTGTCTTTTAAAAAGTCTATTTTGGGTCCTAGACCAAAACACATAATAGTAAACAATGTAAGAGTTCCCGTTGCTAGTGATAATGAAGTTAAGCAATTCTATAAGCCATTGTCAAAACCCAAAGTTGGATTTTCAAAACCAAATTTTAGATCAAAAACTCCACCACCTAGAAGAGTAATAAATAATTATCATCGTCCTAAAACACCGCAACCAAAAAGAAACACTGGTCGACAAAATCAACCTCGTGGTTTTCCTGTAACTTGGAACAACTTCCCATGACAAAGTTACATGCCATGGGAAATGTGTCTTCCATTTCCACATCCCAACCAATTGCATCAAATGCAAGGGATGTTTAGCACTAACAACTTTGGACCCATGAGATATTGGGGAACAAATGTTTGAGGTGTTGCCTTAAATAAATAGATATGCCTTGGAGTCGACTTGGAACCCGATGAGTGGATAAAAGATAGCGAATGCTCCAAACACATGACGGGTAACCGAAAGCTCTTTTTAAGCTACAAGGCATACAACGGAGGTAATGTTATTTTTGGTAGCAATATTCGCGGTAACATCATTGGCAAAGGTACGATTTTGAATGAGTATCTCAAAATAGATAATGTAGAGCATGTAGATAACTTAAGATTTAACTTGTTAAGTATAGGACAAATATGTGATAATAAGTGTAGAGTAACTTTCTCTGAACATGATAGTGAAATTACTAAGGATGGTAAGGTCATAGGTAGAGGTATTAGGAAGAAAGGCTTATATGTGATGAAATTAGGAAATAAGCCTAAAGACCAAATTTGTCTAGCAACGATTGATGAAAACTCCACGTTGTGGCATAAAAGATTAGGTCACGCAAATATGCGTCTCATTCAATCGTTAGCATCTAAGGAATTAGTTAGAAACTTACCTAAGCTTAAGTTTGATCAACACTTCTGTGATGCTTGGAAAATTGGAAAGCAAGCTCACGCTAGTCATAAGGCTAAGAATATAGTCTCAACGACTAGATTCTTAGAACTCCTTCATATGGATCTCTTCGGTCCATCCGCCGTACGGAGTTACGAAGGAAACCGCTACACCTTAGTCATAGTAGATGACTACTCTAGGTATACTTGGACTAGATTCCTTAAGGACAAAACCGAAACTTTGGATCAATTCGAAATATTTAGTAAGAAAATTCAAAACCAATTAGGATGTACAATAGTGTCAATAAGAACCGACCCCTGTAGGGAATTTGATAATGAGGTGCAATTTAGAGAGTTTTGTAATGCCAATGGTATTACACATAACTTCTCAGCTCTACGCACTCCTCAATCAAATGGCATGGTTGAAAGGAAAAATAGGACACTACAAGAAATGAGTAGGACTATGTTGAATGAGCAATCGTTACCACAAAAGTTTTGGTGTAACGCAGTGGACACTTCAACATACATTCTCAACCGAATCCTAATTAGAGCCATCTTAGGAAAAACAACTTACGAACTCTTAAGAGGAAGGAAACCTACTCTAGATGACTTTAGAGTGTTTGGAAGCAAGTGCTTCATTTTAGACACTAAAGACTACCTTACAAAGTTTGACCCAAAGTCATACGAAGGTTTCTTTTTAGGTTACTCACAAAATAGTAAAGCCTACATCATCCTTAACAAACATACTAGGAAACTCGAAGAATCACTCAACGTGACATTCGATGAAACTCCTCCACCCTCTAAGACATCACCATTGGTGGATGATGACTTAGATGAAGAAGAAGCAATTAAGGTTACCGAAAAGAAAAACCTAGAAAATGACATTGTGGATGAAACTTTAGAGATTAACGAAATAGTCAACATTAAGGAATCTATAAACCATCCATTAGAAAATGTCATAGGAAACCTTAACCAAAGAACCCTTAGATCACAAGCCCAAAACCAAAGTAACTTATTTTGTTTTATATCAACTATAGAACCTAAGAATGTGAATGAAGCCTTAACGGATGATAGTTGGATAGTCGCTATGCAAGAAGAATTAAATCAATTCATTGCTAACGACGTTTGGGAGTTAGTTCCACAACCTAGGAATATGACAATTATAGGAACTAAGTGGGTGTTTAGAAATAAGTTAGACGAGAATGGTATTGTTTCTCGAAATAAGGCTAGGTTAGTTGCTCAAGGCTATAATCAACAAGAGGCATCGATTTTTTTTCATTCTTCATATGTTTATGTTCTTGCATAGATCTATGATCTCTATGGTGTTTGTGTTGATTTTTCAAAAAGAAATGAAATAACATCTTGACATCTTTTATAAAAGTGGAAGTAATATGTTTATGTCTTTATGTTCTTGGTGAGATGAGAGTTGAATGAGAGTTGAAACAATAGAAATGAAGGGATTAGGTTAGTCTTAAGTGTGGTTTTGTTGTGGATTAGTTGTGAATGGAGGTTAAGATAGATTAGGCACTATTGTGAAGTTTGGGTGGATTTTGGTTGCGTTTTTGACAAAAAGTGCTTGCTGATCCGAAATGGTTTTGAGGTTTTGAGCGACCTAAAAATGTTTTCATTAGGCGTAAAAGTAGTTTTTGAAGAGCTTGTTTCGAATAGATAGTTTTTCATATATCGCACATTAAAATTGGACTTAAAACGGCCAAGTTATAGTCAAATGAAACTTGAAACAATTTTCGGCAAAACCAAATGAATAGTTGCTGATGTGAATAGTAAAATGGGTTTTCAAACACTTTCGAGATATTTTGAGCTTTTAAAACACTAGCGAAACATATAGTAACACTTATATATTGATTAGTGTCATTTAAAGACGTCATTAACATATTTTAGGAAAAGCGTTAAAGTTTCTAAAAATAGTAAGTTTGGTAAATATTAGCGAGGTAGACCTAGAAGTTAAGCGATTAAGACTAGTTAGTGCGTTTTGAAAACATGGAAACTTAACAAATACAAGGGACGGTATTAACGTTTTGAAACTAAAAACTTTCCTAAAATAGAAACCTGCTAAAAATAGTAAGTTTTAGTTAAACGCCAAAACTTAACGACAAACTTTATAATTTATTTAAGTCATGTTTTGTTAATTAAACCAATGCACAAACACCCATGGATGTCTTCTTCTTTCATAAACGATTCGTTCAAGTTTCGTATATTTTCCGTCTTTCTAAGACGCGTCATTGATTTAGGTCTCAAGTAGGACCTCTTGGCATTATATATCTTTCAAGATAATTATCTGTACCAACCGATTTGGCTAAATGTGAGTTCATAGCCTCATGTTTTAATACTACTTTGCTTTATTGTTTAGGGGTGAGAAACATTGCTTGTTTTCAAACTATGGACACAGTTACTTTACGTTCCCTTTTCCTGATTACGTGTTGCCTAAGTAGCGAATAGACCACTAATGCTCGAATTTATCATGAACCATCAATTGCTTAGCCGACCGTACTGGTTAAGTAAGTGTGAATGTTGTAAATAGATCTATTAGGACTAACTATCCCTATCCGGGTAAGTAGCGCTTACTAGTTTCGAAGGTACTGAACAAACGGATATATACATGTTAGAATGTCATTATTGAGTCTTGGTCAGATACCTTTAGGGCAAGGAAATTCTATTAGGTCATAAAAAATCCTTCCTTTTAAATTGATCTTCGGTTTCATGACATAGCGCAAAGTAAATTTTATTTTATGTGAAAGTTGTATCTCCTATAACCGTCACGTGCGTACTATGTACTTGTGAGGTCACTTTTAATAATAAATTCAATAAAACCAATGAATACACCAACTTTAATCGGTTGCGTTTTTTAGCATGTTTTTCTCAGGTGCTTAGCTATGGATGTCTTTGCTTGCTTGTTGGTGTTGCCTTGCATTGGACCAATTTTCAGAGAAGTATTATTATCTAATTTAATATCGTTGTCAAAAACTTTGAAACTTTTAATTCGCTTCCAGTCCGCAGTATTATCGTTGGGCCTATGTAGAACTTTAACTATTAATTATGCAACGATGTTGGATTTTTAAAACCAATACCCCTTGAGATGTCGTCTATGTATCTGAGTGATGAGTATTATGGACGGGTACGGCCCTCGGAACAACGACACTGTTTTCCATCTAGGCCCAGTTTGGGGGAGTGAAACATGATTTGGTTATCCAGAGCCCAAGGTTATGAGAGAACCAGTTAGTAATATTTTAAGGTCTGGTGACTATAACAGTATGTGATCCTATGTGCTTTTACCTGCTTACATACATATCATATAATAATAGCATTTAATATATATATGTACTAATTATATATCATATTTCCGTAATTACGTTATTCATGATTTCGCCATATTAATAATATTTAACATGCTATCAACTTTTTACTTTTATCTTGCACGTTGCATGGTTTCATATAAAGAGATTTATATAAACTTGTGCTTGTGCAGGTCATGGTTGCTCCTATTATTTCTATTTCGTCTGATTCATCTGAGGAGAGCGTGGGTTCTCATGCCCCATGAGTGATTCTCTTTGGTGTTATTCCTGTTATTTTCCTTGTTATCCCTGAGGTTCCTATTGTTCCAGCTAATCCTTTAGAATTTTTCACTGGATGTGGGACAGTTTCAGTCGTACTCGACCTGACCGGGTACTTGACTTAACCGTCTGGATTATTCATAAGTCTTTCTTATTCCTGATCCATCGGTAGGATCTTGTCGCCTCATATACTAGATTTAGCATTGGTTTCATCATCAACCCTCAGAGAACGTCATCTCAGATACTTTTTGCACCATCATCTGAGTTTCCCCTTGCTCCTATTGTTGCCCCACCCGGGATTCGTCGATGTTCAGCGACTCTTGTCCGACCCGGTGAGGCTATCCCTTTTGGGTGCACCTTACCGTTATACCTATTCTAACAGGCCGTTGTTAGATGGTATGATTGCGAGGAAGAGAGTTAGACCTATTCCAGCTATGTAGACTTGCCATGGAGGGCGTGTATCTCATCATTTCATCCGGATTCGTCATTTTTCGCAGCAGACTCTCTTCTTCCTAGTTTCACCTTCAAGATCATTTCCTGTATCCGGACATACACCACCAGACTCCACCTCGATGCAGATTCATCTACACCAATAGAGATTTGTTTCATCGATCACATGCGAGGACTCCACACGTAGTAGGCTTTTAACGTTGGAGGGTTGCGAACACCATTGTCAACCCCTTTAACCCATCACTACATCAGAGTCATTCCTTAGGTTTATCTTTCTGAGAGGTCATATGTATTGATCTTCACCTTTTTTTTGTAATCATCACCGCAAGAGATGTAGGGTCCCCTACTGCTTTGAGGTACCATCACCTACTCATGTGTTCCGAGGTCGATAGCCCCTACTCGCTGCTGATCTTTTTAACCCCCTCGCAAGAGGTATATAGATCTACTCAGGCAGAAGATAGCCAAAGAGGAGCAATAGAGGTGGATACTAACTGATGACTAGCTTATGCAAAATATAGTATTATTGACGAAGTTGTAGCTCACTTTGTTGAGTTGTAGGTATGAGAGTTGAGATACTACTATGAGTTAGGGAGGATGAGGAGGATTAGGAGGGTAAGGCTAGTGCGGCAAGACATAGAGAGATCGCTGTAGATCCATAGGCCTATTTGATGATAGTTCTTTAGTCTTCTAGAGGAGTATTCCCTGATTTTTGAGGATACCATTTATGTCATAGTTCACTACATGTCATAGGTTTCGTATTGATAGGATTACTGAGATTGAGACCACACATAAACGGTTGGAGGCTTAGTCAGATGATATCTGGTGGAGAGCGAGCTAGTTTAGTGTTTGAGAGGATTATGAGGTTATAAGACTGTAGTACCTAAAGGTCGAGCTATGGTTGAGTAAGATAGAGATCGGGATTGACAGTATTCGTTGGCACATGGCACTTTCACAGGAGGAGTTTCGTCAGGTTCGTAGGGATCATGATGATACTCGGAGGAGACTTAGGAGGTTGGAGTCGTATGTTGAGAGACATTTGGGTTTTCGCCCTTAGACTAGTAGTACCATGATGTGTAGGACACTAGACTGATGGTTTTTTTTTATTTAGGTCTAGATGTTAGCAGTAAAAATAATCTTTAATCATGTACCTATTATTGGGTTGGTTGGTTACCGAATTATGCTTTTTATTATGAAAAGAAAAAGGCTTGTTTTGATTCTCTTGCGTATTTATCTATATTGGTATTTACTTGTTCTGGCAAGACATGTTCTAATGTGTATTTTCCTATTAAACCTATATTACCAATTTTAATAAGGCTATATCTCATATCAATCTACCGTTGTTACGACTTATGATATAAGAGACAATGCTATCACTCGTTTCCGTATGACACCTGAAGCAATCTAGAACTCGTTAACCGACGGTGGAAGAAGGCTATGGACTGCTCATGAGGCGACCCGTGCCACCAGATTCTCAAGCCAGAAACGACAAGTGACGGCGATACTGGAAATGGCGGTAATGAAGATGGTGGAAATGGAAATGGTGAGAATGGAAATGGAAATCCAAATGAGAATGGTAGGGGTGTTAGGCCTGTTGCTCGAGAGTGTACCTACCAAGACTTCATGAAGTGTCAACCACTCAACTTCAAGGGAATGAAAGGAGTTTGTATGTATATTATTAGGGTGGTTTGAAAGATGGAAAATAGTGTTTCCATATCTGCAGATTGTCCAAGAGAAATACCAAGTCAAGTATGCTACTTGCACACTGTTAAACAGTGCTCTAACTTGGTGGAACTCACATAAAAGGACTTTTTGAACTGATGCTACATTCGCCATGTCATGGAGAGAGCTCATGAAGCTAATGGCTGAAGTGTACTGCCCAAGAAATGAAATCCAAAAGATGGAGTTTGAGCTGTGGAATTTGACCGTGAAGAACAATGATTTGGCTGCTTATACTCAGAGATTTCAAGAGTTGACTATGATGTGCACCAAGATGGTCCCCGAAGAGGAGGATCAGGTTGAGAAATTCATTAGAGGACTCCTTGATAACATCCAAGGGAATGTAATTGCTGCTGAACCTACAAAACTTCAAGATGTCGTTCGAATTACTAACAACTTAATGGATTAAAAGTTGAAGGGATATGCTGTGAAGAATGCTGAGAACAAAAGAAGATTGGAGGTCAATCAGAGAGACAACCGTGGACATCAACCACCATTTAAAATGCCAAATGTTGGAGGTCAGAATGTGGATAGAGCCTATACAGCTGGCAACAATAAGAGAAAACCATATAATGGACCGTTGCCTCTCTGTAACAAGTGTAAGCTTCATCATGAAGGGCCTTGCA
>BQNB010152060.1:0-15821 GCA_026074375.1 Tanacetum coccineum | reverse complement strand
ATTGACACTGGCACACCATGTCTCGCTACAATCTCGTTGACATAAATCTTTGGCAGCTTCTTTGTTTTGTAGTCTTTACAAATAGGTAGGAAGTGAGCCAACTTGGTCAGTCTATCCACAATGACCCAAATTGTATCATACCCACTGCTGCTTTTAGGTAACTTTGTGATAAAGTCTATTGTTAACTTTTCCCATTTCCACTTAGGAATTTCTAGTTGCTAAAGAAATCCTGAGGGTTTCTGATGTTCGGCTTTAATCTTAGAGCACGTAAGGCATCTGCTAACGTACTCAGCAATGTCTCTCTTCATACCAGGCCACCAATATAAGTCTCTCAGATCATAGTACATCTTATCTACACCCGGATGTACTGAATATCTAGATTTATGAGCTTCATCCATGATTAATTTCCTTACATCACCAACCGATGGAATCCAGATACGATCAAAGAAGTAAATTTCACCATCATCTCGTTGATCAAAGTGTCTTTCTAATCCTCTTAGCCATTCAGTTGGGGCTTTGAGATCCTTGGAAGCTTCGCTCTACGCTTCTAAAATCTTAGTCTTAAGTCAGATTGATAGTAATCTCAATAGCAACGTACTCATCTTGGCTGAGTCTTTTTTTCTGCTCTAAGGCATCTGCCACCACGTTCGCCTTGCCCGAGTGGTATTTGATCTCACACTTGTAGTCACTGAGTAGCTCGATCCACCGCCTTTGGCGCATATTTAAATCTTTCTTGTCAAATATGTACTGGAGACTCTTGTGGTCAGTGTAGATAACACTTTTCGTCCCATAAAGATAATGTCTCCAGATTTTAAGGACAAACACCATCGCACCTAATTCCAGGTCGTGGGGTGGTATAATTCTTCTCATGTATCTTCAACTGTCTTGACGCATATGCTATCACTTTGCCCCGCTACATCAGCACGCACCTAAAACCTTATTTTGATGCATCACAATAGACCATAAAGTCGTCGGGTCCATCAGGGAGTGCCAACATAAAAGCATTGCATAGTTTCTCCTTAGATAATTGGTAAAGCTTCATCTTGCTTATCTATCGCCCAGCACACAAGCCCTTATCTTGAGTCAACTAGTGAGTGGGCTTGGCGATATTGGAGAAATTCTCAATAAATCTCTGGTAGTAACCCGCCAATCCTAAAAATGAATGGATTTCAGTTGACGATTCAGGAGTCTTCCAGTTCTTGATAGACTCAACCTTGCTAGGATCCACGTGGATACCATCACGGTTGACCACATGTCCTAGGAACTGAACTTCTTTCAACCAAAATTCACACTTAGAAAATTTGGCGTATAACTTCTCCTTCTCGAGTAAGTCTAAAATTGTCTACAGATGGACTTCATGTTCTGCTTCTGACTTTGAGTAGATTAAGATGTCGTCAATGAACACAATTACGAATTTGTCCAAATACGGTTTGCAGACGCGGTTCATTAAGTCCATGAATATTGATGGTGCGTTCGTCAGCCTAAATGGCATGACTGTGAACTCAAAGTGCCCGTATCGAGTTCTAAACGCGGTCTTCGGTATATGTTGGATCCCACTCTAGATAGATCTTTACTGCCTGTTAAGGATGGTGATTAACCTATGTAATCACAAGCTAATCACAAGAGAGACTCTTGCTTTGAAAAGCTAATGTCTACGCGGAATATAGACACAACTAATAAGAAGAACAGGACTAATAAAAACTAAAAGATCCTTCTATGGATTTCTATTAATTAACAAGGAGAAATGTGTTTTTCTGGATGTGTGCATTTCCCTAAGCCGTAGGTTCTCTTTATAGTGGAGAAACCCTAATCAGCATTTACTAAAAACGCGTGAGATTGATATGCATGAATATCTTCCTTATTTAGCTCATGCATATCCTCATCTCTAACTAACTAAAATCTTATCCTGGAATAACTATTTGACTTTACCAGGACTAAGTATTCTACCAGTAGGAACTAGATTTAGCCTACCAGGACTAACTATGATAATAACCTTACCAGCAGGAACTACATACCTGCCAGTAGGAACTACTACTCTACCAGTAGGAACTACATACCTACTAGTAGAAACTAAGTATTACAAATATTCCTAACAATCCTCCCCTAAACTGGAATTTAACTAAGTTAATTTCCAGTTTCTAGATAGATCTTCAAACTTGAACCATGAGGATTGAAATATGAACTTTACAGCAACATCCAATCTGCTTGAGTCTTGACTTGAACACATGAAACTTCTGCACATATCGGTATTTCTTCTTCATACCAAATCACCTTAAGAGACTAATGTAGATGAGCATTGAACATTGAAGCAGAGCTTGTGTCAAAGATTGGTCTTTCATAGCCTTGAACCAACATCAAAAGTCTTGTTTGAACTTGAAACATCAAAAGGCACATACGTTGAAAAGCAGCAGAAAACCTTGAACCAGTCAACAGACTTTGGAATACCTCAGCTACATGTAGAATTGAATAACCTTGTACCAAGTAGCTACCCACTCTTGGGCTAGCTAATTTCTTTGTGGAATCATGACATCACCCTGGTGTAATTATTACCAGTCCAACTCTTAGAACATGGAATCATGGTGGAAGTGGAAGACCCTTATGATTTTTGGCAAATCATCACAGCCATAAACGGATTTTATATGTCTTTACCTGTAGCCGTTTGCTCAGGACTAGCCAACTCTTTGTTATGATAACAAGGTGAGTTGATTACCCTACAATTTTTAGCAAATTGTCAGCTATCAATGGATTTGTTAAGTCTTTACCAAAAGCCGTTTGCGTTTGGACTAACCAATCCTTTGGTTCCCAAGAAGGGCATTATCCATGGTGGATTGATGACCATTTCAACTCTCAACAAAAGAAGCATGGGTGAGTTAAATACCCTATAGTTTTAGCAAATTTTATTTTTCTATTAAAGCTATCAACGGATTTAAAAATCACACCAGAGTCGTACCCTCATGGTGAATCAACTCTTTCTTGTCTGTGAGACATGGTAAGTGAACACCAATTTGTTTGTGTGTGGTTAACCACACCCAAACCCTCCTGAAAATTTCTCCTTTTTGTTTCAAAAAGTGTTTGCAATAAAACCAGCAGCATACGCTCCCCCCCCAACCTCACCCCCCACCCCACCTCCCCCCACCCAAAAAAAACTGTTTCCATATCCAAAACTTGGTGCACACTCAAAATTTTTTATGTCATAATGTGCAAAAGCTAATAAGTATAGAGGTTCTACATAAAAACTTTATATATCAAAAATATATTTTAAATATCAAAAAGATTTATGATATATAATAAACTTAACGGTACCATTCATGAACCTCAGGACGCTTGGAATCAGAAATTTGTTTCTTGAGAAAGGCAATCAACTGAACCGCAGTGGTAAGTTCATTACCCACTGTTCCGTGACAAATCTCCAGCTGATGATCAAGCATCCTTTCGATAAGGTTGATAGTGAGGGGATACTTCTTGTCCACAAACATATGTATAACCAGTCCACTAACTATCTCTAACACATGAACACCAGAAAAAGAATATAACTTCCAATTTTGAATACTCCAGGTGTGTTGGTTCTTCCAAAAATAACTACCATCATTCACTTTAGGTGAATCCATCAAAGTCTAAAGATCTCCCCAAAGAACAAGACCAACTCCCTCAGCTTTCTTATCTTGATAAAACGTCATCACACGTCCATAAATCATCCTCCATTGAGGTGAAAACTTATTCTTGTAAAAGGTTAACTTGCCTTCAGTGACATATCCAAGATTATCCATTCCAGAGTATATGTCCGCAATGGGTAAATCATCAATACCACCATCATCAGCTAATTGAAGTTGACCCCTTACTGAGTCCTCAGTAATTGTGTAGGGAGTCGCATCAATTGTAGCTAGGATAGCTGGAGGGCCTAACTCAGGAGACCTGAGTGTAGCCGTAGACCAGAATTGTTTGACTAAGGAGTCAAAGATGATGGGGTCAATGGTGAGAGCATACCTTATGTGAGAAGCCCCCAAAAAGTCAAGAATCTGATGATAATCATCACTGCCTTTGGGTTTTTGCAAGTAACCCACTTTGTTGTGTTCATCCCTGTATCTTAGTGCGGCCATTGAATGCGTGTAGATAAGTTAGATTTTGTGCTGGGTGTTGATCGCAATTGTGAGTTGGTACTGGTAGAGAATGGTAATTTAATTTATTTAGAGAAATGATCTCAATTCCTATTGGGCCGTTTGGTAATTAGGGTTTGATGAAAAAAATAAATATCTTGTTAAAATGTGAGATAACATTAATTATCCATTTAAGTAGACCACCCTTTGACTAATAAAAATGACACCAATATCTTAAATGTAACTTTTAATGAAGAGAAAATTTAATTTAATCTACCAGTACGAAGAGATATAACCAGCACAAAGAAGAGTCAACCAGAAGTAAAATTAACACTACCAGTAGGAAGTGGTCTATCAGTAGGAAAAATGAAAACTACCAGTAGAAATCTCTCTGGTACACCCCCAGAGGGAACAATTGAACGACCATCTGAAACTTGGAATCCAAAATAAAACCACTTGGTCCATGTAGAACACTAGAAAAGCACTAATCCATCCTCTTGAACCATTAGTCTGCAAATGGTGAGGCCAACACACACAAGACATATACAAGAAAATAGAAAGGAAAATTATTTACCAGAATGAACTAATTATAGACAAGCAAGAGGAACTAAAACTACCAGTAGAAAAAAAATAAAACTACCAGAAGAAAAATACAATGACTAGGAGAAACATAGTTTAGCAAAATAAGTTGAAAAATAAATTTTAAAAACCAACTTTTTATAGAAAATTTTACAACAACAGTCCTCCCCTTGGACTCAAATCCTCCCCTCAAGCCTAGCACTTAGGGATTGAGCATCCCAATGTTAACCACAAGATGATTAAACCTAGATCCATCAAATGCCTTGGTTAACAAATTAGCCACATTATCGTCAGTATGTATTTTAAGCACTTGAATAAGTTTCTTATTCATGATTCATCTAAGTCAGTGTGATCTGATAGAGGAGTGTAGTCTCTAGAGAGAGGTGGAGGCACAACTTTCATACTTGAAGAATACAAATAATCTTATGAATCAACCAAGAACAAGAAGTGAGATGTGGGTTGGATTGTTAGAGAAACTTGGATGGAATGGATGAATGTGTATTATGGAAATATGGAATGGATAACAAAGTGAACAACTAACAAATGAAAAACAACCAACCCTCTCCAAGACTAGGAGAGGGGTATAAATACTACCATGGCCGGCCCATGGGCTGGAGTTGGGCCACCCATGGGCCTTGGGCCGGACTAGATTACTAATCTAATCCTTATACTAACTACGAGCTAAGACTTGTTACAACTTTGGAAGTGACCGACACTTTTCGTGTTTCCAACAATCTCCCCCTAAGGGAGGTCACTCCAATTTATAAACTTTAATCCTAGCATACTATGCTTTATCCTTAGTCTTTAGCTCGTATTCTTGTCTTTCTCTTGTGAATATGTTGTAGTGATCATTGACTTCTTGGTTTGAGTATGGTGTCTTGCCTTAGTTTTAACATAATGATCTTGAGCATCTTGAGATCATCAACCAAGCATAATCTCTACGCCAACTTGTAACTTTGCCACCTTGTGGACTTGCGACTTCTGGACCGACATGCTCATACCATTCTTGAAAAAGCTTTAATGTTGCATCTGTCTGAAATTTCGTTAACTTTAATACTTTGACACTCTAAAAGATGTGTGATATCAGAGTAGCAAAGTCTTAGAAACATGTTCTTGGCTTTCATGATACTTTATGTTTTGTCGTCGGGTATACATTGGTTATGGATCGTTGTGAGCCAGCTGGAATAGGAACCTCCATCACCATTTTACATAGCCTGCATAAAACAGTTAGCACTAAAGCAGGGGGACGAATATGGCTTTGTCATTCGCCCAGGTTTGGTTGGAGAAACCTTCGAATCCGTGAGGATTGACCTGTGATCAGATAGATTCAATTTGAGAAGAATCTTCTTGACAGGATTTCCATCTGTAGTATTGAATCTTTCTAACACATAAGTATTAGATTCATCGTACTCAGCATGTTCTCATTATCGGAACGTCCCAAAGCAGACAGCACGATAAGAGTGAACCAGTGAGTTACTATCTCACTGATTGATATAGAAAATTGATTTGAAAATCAATCGGTGTATCACTTACAAAATTGTTTTTGTGACACACCGAGAGTGTTTATCATTTCAAAATTCATTAACAACCGTTGATCCATTTCCTGGAACAAGTTTGATTCTTATAGAATCGCACCATCGTTTCTTTCCCATGTCACAATTTGATTCATAAAGAAATCGCAAAGTTACCTTCTTTGAGCTTGTTTATGTTGACTCATGCAGGATTCCATCTTCATTGTGAATGAATTCACTCTGATGTTCTGGCAAAATCACAAGGATTATGCGAAGGACTCTTGAACATGTCTTGTAATTCACATTGTGTGAATTAGCAAGAAGAATTTGGCGAGTGTCCTGATGAGATTTATGGATGATCTCTTTTGGCTCTAGACTCAATAGTGCACTTTGATTTTAGTGATCGGAGGCTGGAGCTGAGTGCCACCTTTTCAATATCAACTAACTCGGAGTGAGAAAGTCAACAGAAATGAGTGTATCTCCGTGAGTTTTGAAACAAAGTCTTTCTGACTTTGAGTAGCTGGGAGGGGTTGTGCATAGCGTCACTGGGTCCATGACTGTCTTCAATGTCAGACAACACTGAGTGTTTCTGACAGCATATGTATTGACCCGGTTTCTGCCTAAATTGTATGGAGGGCTTCTTTATTTTCACCCTTTATCCTTACTTTTCTTTTTCATTCTTCAACCCCTTCAATGCATACCGAGACTTCATAATAACACCGTGTTGGGTTTTTCCAGTGGTAGCTCCATCGCATCAGCATTATTCCCTTTCTCACTTTCTCCTTTTTAATCATACCTAAGGACTTCTACACTAACTAGTGGATATCCCTGGGTAGATCCCTCCGGTTCTGGCTGGATCATGGGATCGGACAACGAAGCCGAACCGCTTATAACGTCATAAACTTAAGAACATGGTCCATCTTTTGATATTTCATCACAATCCTTCTATAAACAATTGAAATTTCAATCAAGTGTTTGTTATTAAATATCAAAAACTTTACACTTTGAAGTTTCCATCATCACTTAAAGCCTCCCCCTTAACATGTGCATCGTTATCGTAGTACATGCTGAGGTATAGGAAGTGCATTGAGTCTATTTTATTTGATCACTTCTGTCAATATTTATTAAGTCCGGGTTAATCACATTTTCTCCCCTTATCCAAAATGTTAATCCCTTGATATTTTGGATATCAATTGATTAACCGTTCGGGGACAAAATAAGACATAATAACAGATTGGAACATGTTATTGCTCCCCCTCAATGTTTGAGGGTTTATAAGATGATGCCGAGTACAATTATTTGAAAATTTGAATTACTGAGAAATTCTTGAAAAATGTACTCGAGCACACTTATAATTACCAATAAACTACACTAGTAAGTACATATTCACAAGATAAGTGTGTTGTACGAGGAATAGACCCTTTGTAAGATGAGTACATCATAATATGGTCCCTTTGTAGAACCGTAGATCACCCCCGTAAGGTCGTCCACCGACAAATTTCTCCAAACTCCTCATTATCCTCCTTGTCTTTAGCCTCTTGTCAATTGCCTGGATCATGGCTCTCGCGTTTGCCTTGTCACGTTGGCTCCAAAATGTCTCTGGCAAATACTCCATTCTTATTCCCTTGAGGCGATCATTAAGAACAGTCCGAACGTCATCTAGAGTAACCATCGCTGAACTTGTGGAGTTCGGTCAATTGCGCACCAATCGGTTCTTTTTTCTTTATTCTTCGTAAATGAATCCTCTTGGTCGAGTATGGAGTGTAAGCGCTTGTCCTTCTTCTCAGATTAGAATCTGTACGTGTCGGGCTTGTGAGATTAAGTTCTTCGATAATTTCAACACCTAGTTGAAAGATCTTCCACACGTCGCTGGATGACAACTCTTCGGTAAACATACGTAAGAGACATTAATGCAATACGTTCTCAACGCTTAGGTTTGTCACTTTTCCTTCACAAGAAGAAGCAGCAGATTTCAATGTCGTGGATCCTTATCGTGTAAGTCGCCTTCTTTGAACTGGTAGAGAGCATCATCAGCCCTTCGTACTGTAATCCCATCAAGATGCTTATAATCATGCAGTCACAATTTCAACTTTGTGACAGCAATTATCCGTCTTTTGAATAGACATCTCGAGATGATTCCCTTGAAGTTCAATGCACAGAATCTGTCGTCGCTTTTCGCCCAATGTGAGAATTGCCCCCAAGGGCAATCTGTCGTATTTTACTATCGTTTGACTCCACATCGAGTTAGGCACCAAGTCTTCTATCCATTTGATATGTCCGTAATCTGCAGACTGCTTAACCAAGGTTGGACAATTTCATGAACAGCAGGAACAGACGTATTCCATGCATGATCAGGAGAAGGTAGTCGCGTAGGTTTTTGAAACCAATCAGGAAGATGTTGGACCTCTTCTTCTGCTTGTTCATCTTGGACACCTGTTTCAAACTCCTGGTCTGCAGGTCTTTTAGAGACATCAGTATCGTAGTCCTCCTCTGGCCTAGGTTGTGTTCACTTGAGCACTGGAAGAGGCAGGATCTTTCCGACCTTTCTTCTCTTGTGACCGCATCGTCCTGTGTCAGCGGAGGGGTCTTGAATCCATCATCGGCACATCTCTTGGGTCTTTGATTGAGACCTTATCGTCCATATGATCTATCAAATCTGTCGGCTTCAATAAGAATCAACTAATGACTGGAAAGCTGCCTTTGTTTATCTATCTGTTGATAGAGTATGTAGCTCCATGTTGTCAATTAGATCTTTTTTCAGCTCTAAATTCGGACAATTTGCAGCCTACACATTATAAGATGTGTTGGCTTCTTTTGATGATCGCACCAAACTTAGACTCGAGTTGATCGATACTATCTTCCTCGATTTTTGAATTAACTTTTGAGACTTCCTTTTGACTTGGTCTTTGATGAGTTTTCTTCATTTCCTTCACAATGAGTCAAGAAATTGTTGATTTGCAGAAGTAGACTCTTCTCGAAATCTGTAATACTTCATTTGGACTGCAACGTCCACTGCTTCCTGCATCTTATTTGCTAGATATTGATCAACAGTGCCAGGAATGGAGGAAAGTCGCTGTCACATATTGAGGATTGGTTTGCCTGAATTTCGAGAAATGTCTTCTAACCTGCTTTCAGTCCTATGAATCAAAGCCTATACAACGAGGCAAAGTTGGAAGTTTTTCTAGCAAGGAGCTGTTAGTGGGTTGCCGGTGTCATAATTGGTAGTTGTTGTGGTTGAATGACGATAGGATGCGGTGTTGAGGGCAGTGAAGGATGCTCCCACGATGGCTGTTACTTGAGTACCAATGAGAGTAGTGGCTTCAGTATGGTGGGCGAAAAATATCATCAACACCAGTATCTTGGTTTGGATTCAGCATGTTGGAGACAAATCCAGATGATACAGACGAACTCTGTTGTTGACCATCAGGATTAACCGGAGTTAGGGTCACATGAGTGTCTTCAGTTTCCTGGGATGCTTGACCCTGGGGTAGTATAACATCTGACATTACTTTATCTCTTCCATCAAGATCGGTATTGGTATCTTTGACTGCCTCAGTTCCTTGATCCTCTTCATATGTAGCCTCTTCATCCGACTTTACACCTTCAACATTCGTTCCTTCATCTTCATTGTCACTATCTTCATCATCTGATAATGAAATACTAGAATCATCTTCATCAGTATCCTCTTCATGTAGTATATCATCATCATGAGTTGTGAGCTTTGGATGGACAAAATCATCACCATCATCATCTGATTCAGTCTGTTCTTCATCATCATCTTCTTGAACTGTCTCATCAACGTCATGTTCATCATCATCTTGAACTTTCTCATCATCGTCATGGTCATCATCATCTTCATCATCCTGAGTAGTCTCATTAACGTCATTTTTACCTGCATCTTCATCATCTTGAGCTTGCTCATCATCTTGATCATCATCACTTGATTTCCAAGAGATATCATCCTCTGAGTCATAATCAGGTGCATCGGGAACCCCTGGTGTAACACCAGTTCCTTCATCTGCACCAGAACCACTGGCATGAGAGCTGTGAGTTTCTTGACGGCTTCTTTTTGTGATTATTTTGAGTTGCTCAGCCTCTGTCAAATCAGCCTCAGAGATAGTCTCCAACTCTGCAGTCTTCTGTTTTCCTTTTCCAGATTTCTTTTCCTTGGGGGCAGTGGGAGGCTTCAGTTTAGGGATTGTTTCTGTATTAGCTTTCTTCTTGCTTCCTTTTGTCTTAGGAGGAATTGTTCCTGAAGCCATAGCATAATACTCTTTGTATGATTTGATATAATCAATGTAGTAACAAGCAAGAACATAAAGGAGCACCTGAAATGCAAATCTTAGAATTGCTTAAAGAAAGAAGAGTTGTAACGCTAAATTTTCCAAGTGTGAATTTTGGATTCCCAAAGTACAGTTCCTTGGTCACGTGATTGATAGTGAGGGCATTCACGTGGATCCCGCCAAAATCGAATCCATTAAAGATTGGGCATCTCCTAAGTCGCCAACCGGAGATTAGCTCATTTTTTAGGTCTTCTGCTGGTATTATTCGAAGATCATTGAATGGTTTTCAAAAGTTCGCCAAACCGATGGACCAAAAGCTCACCCAAAAGAAGGTCAAGTTTGAGTGAGGTGATAAACAAGAAGCAGCTTTTCAACTGTTGAAGCAGAAGTTATGCAGTGCACCAATCCTGGCCTTTACCTGAAGGAAGCGAAGATTTTATCGCATACTGCGATGCTTCAAAGAAGGGTTTGGGCACTGTGTTAATGCAAAGAGAAAAGGTGATTGCTTATGCATCACGCCAATTGAAGATTCATGAGAAGAACTATACGACTCATGATTTGAAACTTGGAGCAGTAGTGTTCGCTTTAAAGATTTTGAGGCACTATCTGTATGGAACCAAGTGCATGGTGTTCACTTGATCATAAGAGTCCTACAACACATTCTTAATTAAAAGATAGAACATGAGGCAACGCCGTTGGTTGGGAGTGTGCTCAGTGATTACGATTATGAGATTCGTTATCACCCGAGAAAGGCAAATGTTGTTGCTGATGCTTGAGCAGGAAAGAGAGATCAACCATTAAGAGTTCAAGCCTTAGTCATGACTATTGGCTTGGATCTTCCCAAACAAATCTTGAATGCTCAGACTGAAGCACGAAAACTAGAGAACATCAAGAACGAAGATGTTGGAGGCATGTTACTTGAAAATGCTAAGGATCCAAAGAAAGTTAGAAAGGAAAAGTTAGAACCGCGTGCGGATGGAAACACTATGCTTCAATCAGGAGTTGGTTACATTTATAGGCACTTGAGGACTGTGATGTATGCACGAGTCCCACAAGTCAAAATACTCTATTCATCCGTGTTCCGACAAGATGTACCGAGATATAAAGAAGCTATAATGTGGCCCAATATGAAAGCCGACAAGATCTGCCACCATAAGTTACAAGTGTATTGGACCTGTGCAAGGGTCAAAGGCCGAACATCAAAGACCATCAGGATTGTTGGTACAACCCAAGATACCTGAATGGAAGTGGGACAACATCACTATGGATTTTGTCACGAAGCTTCTTAAGTCGTCGCAAGGCTACGACACTATTTGGGTGATCGTTGACCGACTCACTAAGTCTGCAATCTTCCGTAACCGATGAGAGAGATTGATCCTTTGGAATAAACTTGCAAGAATGTACCTAAGGAGGTTGTCACAAACATTGGAATACCTGTCTTAATCATTTGTGATCGCGACCCGAGGTTCGCATCAAATTTTTGGAAGTCACTTCAGAATGCTTTGGGTACTAACTTGGATATGAGTACTGCGTATCATCCACAAACGGATGGACAAAGCGAGAGGACTATTCAAACTCTCGAGGATATGCTGCGTGCTTGTGCAATCGACTTTGGAAAGGGTTGGGTTAACCATTTGCCATTAGTCGAGTTGTTTGTATAACAATAGCTATCACGCTCAGCATCAAGCTGCAAACCATTGAAGCATTGTAACGGAGTGAAAGTGTCGTTCACCTGTTTGTTGGACCGAAGTTGGAGAAGCTCAACTCCTTGGTCCAGAACTGATTCAAGAAACAACTGATAAGATCGTTCAGATCAAGCAGAAAATGCAATCTGCTCGCGATCGACAAAAGAGGTACGCGGATCTAAAGCGAAACCGATGGAATTTCCAAGTCGGGGATAAATTTATGATGCTTAAAGTTTGGCCTTGGAAAGGTGTTCGTACCGTTTATGGTAAACGGTGAAGTAAAACCCTAGGTATGTTGGACCTTTCAAGGTGTTAGAAAAGGTTGGAGAGGTTGCTTACAAGCTCGAGCTTCCAGAAGAGTTAAGCAGGGTTCACAATACATTTCATGTATCCAATTTGAAGAAGTGTTATGCCGACGAACCGTTAGCCGTTCCGTTGGATGGACTTCATTTTGATGACAAGCTTCAGTTTGTCGAGGAACCCGTCGAGATCGTGGACCGGAAGTTAAAGGTTTAAGCAAAGCCGTAAAGCATCCCATAGATCAAGGTATCGATGGAACTCCAAGCGAGGTTCTGAGTTTACGTGGGAACGCGAGGATCAATTTTGAAAGAAATACCCACATCTGTTCACAAAGACCGCACCGGCGTCAGGTGCCGCGTCTTAAGCCTTGAGGACAAGGCTCACTTAATGGGGGAAGACTATAACACCCCGTGTTTTAGGGTCATTGACGTCGTCAATAAATTCACTATGTACTTTTAGTATTGTACGCGTTTGCTTTTAAATCGTAAACGTTAAGCTAAATCGCGTAAGCTAAAAATTAGCGTTCAATGTAAACGGGCATCAAACAATTCAATGTTTACATCAAGCAAGAGTTAAGTAATTATTTTGATGATAATTATTAACTTTATTCATTTTATTTTTATTGGTTGCGTAAATTGATTTCGTTTCGCGATAAAATACGTTTAGGCATTCCCGGAACCACCAAAACTTTTCTACGCTTCAACAAATACCCACATTTATACCCAATACATAAAAATTACAAAAATATATCATATATATCCCTTTATGGCCGGATTTGTTGCAATTGATACAAAGAAATATGAAAAAAAAATCTTTCAACTTGGTTTTGTACAACATCTACACCATTAAACCTAGCTTTTCTTGTTTCTTTGACCAAAGACCAAGACCAAGACCAAGACCAAGACTTCCTAAAAACCCTCATTGTGTCTCCTTGACTAGTCCTACATGTATAATACTTATATATTACAAGAGATGAGTTCACATAACACTTAACACTTAGAAAAATCAAAAATCTCACCCTTTGTGCTCCTATAAGCCCACGGCTCAAAAACACCCCTTTAATAAATTCATACAAACTTTTCTACAACACATACAAGTAATCTCACATCATATCTAAGATACCTCAAGATGATTTGAAGTATTGGTTAAAGATTTACAAGTGTGGAACAAGAAAGTAAATCTAGGGTTTTTTTAATTGGAAAATTAGGGTTTTCATTCTTGCTAGCTTGGGTTTAAAGTCTAAACAAGGGTTTAGCACATATTTCTCATCATCATACATCATCATTAAGGTTATCTAACACACTTAACTTTTCATTTTCATGATTATATGTATATATGATGTTTACATAGCAAAATCACCATTTAGGACTTTTAAACATGTAAAAAGAGTTTTTACTTGTAATCATGGATTTGTGCACTTTTACATATGATATGTTATTGTTAATATCATGATAAAATGGACATAGAAGTGTTGTACCATGTTGGTTTAAGCATAAAAAGTGTGGATATAAATTAGGGTTTTAAAGATTTCTTAATAAGTTTCAAGTAAAAGTGTGGTAAATAACTTGATAATCATGCTTCATGAACTTTTAATGATGTTATATGATCACTAAAATAAGGATATATTGGAAGTATAAATATTGTACACACTTGGTTAAGTATAAAAAGGTTCAAGTATGAACTTGTATTTAAAAGTATACTTAAGGAAAGTTAGACTTTCATGTGATATTAATGACTTGATAATCTTATGATCTTGAACATTTGGACAAATGATGGACTTATGGACTTTAATATATGTAAGACATAGTATATTTATAGTTATGAAAGACTTATGGTAACTTACAAAATAGAAATGTACAAAATCAAGTTTAAAACATATTATTATGAAACACATCCAAACTTTCTGTTTTAAATCGTCATACTACCTGCCCATTTTATATTTTTATAGGATAATACGTCTCATGACGATTCCAAAAAGCTAAGAAACTCGAAAAACGGATAAATAACGAAGAAGTTACGGTAAAAACAAGTTATACGTTAATAAACGGAGTCGTAAAAAGAATTTTTATAAAAACTTTTTATAAAAATTATCCAAACAGCAAGTTTGGTATTTTTAACAAATTATACATATTTTTAGGATTCCAAAATGATAAGAATCGTAATTTTTCAAATAATAACGAACGAGATATGAATTTTGCGAGTTTACAACAATTAATACTTTTATAAAACTATTTTTATAAAAGTTACTGTTCATGATAGAAATATTTATTTTTGTAAACCCCATAAATAAATAGAACTTTCAATTACGAGAACGTGTTCGAAAGAATCGCTAAAAACGGAGCTATAACGAATAAAATATGACGTTTACGGGTTTTACGATAACTAAAACTATAAAAATAACTTTATAACTGGTGTGAACAGTAAAAGCACTGTTCACCAGTAGGTCAAAAATATGAAAATGTCAAATTATCATAACTCGTCTTAATACGAAACGTCAAAATCGGGCTTAAAACGCGAAAGTTACGCCAGTTTTACTAAAACGGTAATTATAAACGTTTTTACTTATTCACACAATTTTACCAAAACAATTAGATGGTGATTAGCTATATATAATTATGCATGGTAGTAATTATCCAACGTGATTAGTACTTATACGACCTTAATTTAAATAGGTTGCATCTGACGATTTGCGTGGCGTATTATCTGTGATATTCTTGTTATTCGCTCACTAAAGGTGAGTTCATAGCCCCACGTTTTACATGCTTTTGTTTTACAAGTTTTTGGGGTGAGAAACATTCATTGTTTTACAATTGGACACAAGTGGATACTTTTACTTTATGATTACGTGTTGCCTAAGTAGCGATAACCCTAGTTGAGCCCATTATCATGAACTGTCAATTACTGGATTGTGAGCGCGAATGTTATGAATATATCTATTGGGATTGACATCCCCGTTCGGGTGATTAGCTATCACTGGCCAAACGAACGTATACCATGTCGAACATAGGATGTTGCGAGTTAGAACATCATCACGGGCAATATAGGCCATTTATATGATATTCATTTATGTCGAGCTTCTGTGCCATGAGCTTAGGGCAACGTAATTACATTTATATGATGTCTGCATCTGTTGCATTATCATACACTTGGGAAATCTTGTGGTCCTACAATATATGATTTATCAAACCTATGAATTCACCAACATTATTGTTGACGTTTTAAAGCAATGTTTTTCAGGGGATCAGTAAGCACGAGGTGTAAGGGATACATTGGTGATTTTGTTTTGAGATGTTGATATGTGTTTAATTACACATACCATTTTCCATTTAAAACGAACTTAAAAGAATAAAAACATACCAAAAATACATT